>JALIZH010018050.1:0-29533 GCA_030522465.1 Rhipicephalus appendiculatus | reverse complement strand
GTACGAGTTCCTTTCAATTAGCGCCCGCGAATAATGGACATTCGAATGGCAACCATGTTATAAAGATTATATACGCGCACTATGGTAGCTTAGCGGCTAGAGTGTGGCGTCGCTAAGTTCTATGACGCGGGTTCGACTAACAGTCACGGTGGTTGGATTCTGAAGGGGGTCGAAGTGTGAAACTTCCTGCGCACATACAGGGTGTTTCAAGAAATGTGTCCACTATTTAAAAAAAATCAGCAAAATGCGGTATTTGCTCGCTGTCTTCACAATTGCTTTTTCTGTAGCGGCAGGCATATTAAGATGGTTGAAGACATAATTTGGGACAGTAATTAAGAAAGTTAAATTATTTAACTTATTTAATTAGCGGGGTTAGGTGGTTAAGTCCAATGGGAGAATCGAAGTCCTTTATGCAAAGAACCCATTTCAGCTTTGAGATTTCAAAAAAGTGGCCTCTATTAATTATTGTGGCGTAATGAATTTCAGGCAAATTTAATGGCGAAACCGAAACCCAAGCACCGTTGAGCGCAACAAGCAGACGACTAGAATGACGTCACTGTTCAAGACAACGGTTACAGAGGTGCAGTGCGTCCCCGTTCGTTAACGTATGCGCGTCATGCCTTCTACTACTGCAAGCGCAGCCCACACTCACACCAAGAAGTCAATTGATGGTTGATATAATGACGTTCACTCATTGTGGACGTCCCAGACGAATGTGGCAGTTGCGCTCTTCCGCGTTTCGGTTTCGGTTTGGCCGCTGAATTTGCCTGAACTTCATTACGCCACAATAATTAATAGAGGCCGATTTTTCGAAATCTCAAAGCTGAAATGGGTTCTTCGCATGAAGGACTTCACTTCTCCCATTGGACTTAACCACCTAACTCCGCTAATTAAAAAGTTAATTAATTTAACTTTCTTAATTACTGTCCCAAATCATGTCTTCAACCAGCTTAAGATGCCTGCCGCTACAGAAAAAACAACTGTGAAGAGAGCGAGCAAATACCGCATTTTTTCTGATTTTTTTTAAAATAGTGGACACATTTCTTGAAACACCCTGTATATTGTGCATCGTAATGAACCCCAGTTTTGAAACGTATTCAACAGGTTTCAACACGGCGTGTTTCGTGCTTTCAAAAGGCCGTAAAAAATAAATTGTTTCTCTGCGTAAACCCATTGACTACTGACATAAGTAACGTTTCTAAGCATCTAAGTTTGTCGAGGTTATAGAGTATGCAAAATATAATGTCCTGGTAGCTATTGTATGGCAGTTTTAATGTGCGCCTTCCATGCCTTTAATATGCCCTCGCTGCTTCGCTATCACATAGTGGTCTTGGCATGAAAAGCCACAGTATTTGATTACATTCTTTATTATTATTTTTATGAGCCTTATTCAACACATTGCGGAAGCTAGAAAAAAATACTCGTTCTTGGGAATTAAGTCGACGTGAAGTTTACATCAGGAAAACAGAGCTTTTAGTCATAATGTGGACAGTATTTTAAAACGAAGGGATCGTGACACCGACCAACATTATTTTGAAAAACGAATGTATCTACGTTTCGGCTCCCCCGCGCAACACATACATACAATGCACATGCATTCATTCCGTATGTATGCATATTGCGAGCCGCGGTTATCGCCACACGGCAGTGTAATTTAATCCCCATAAATATCAATAGCATTCTGGCTAAAAGCTTTCTTTGTCCGCAACAGTTCTTGCGAAGCTTGTGCGAAATAAGTGAACAGTGCGTTGAAGAGCTGAAGACATTCGACAAGAAGGTATGTATATCTCATATGAAATCGTAAGTGCATTGCTCGTGTCGAGTAAATTAAAGATGTCTGTCAGCATGCGTTCATCTATGCTAAATATTGCAGACTATTACACGTTTCCTTTCTGGCCATTTCCTGAAATGTGTTTCCCGGCCACGATGACTGCACTTCGGTGAAGTGCAAAGAACACAGCTGTGCTTAGATTTACGTACACGTTATAGGAGTGCTGACACGATTTTGAGGCACCCCAATATCTACATTTTTCATTTCCATGGTGCGCATTATCAACGCTCTCCCCCCACTGGAGCCAGACATCTCGTATAAAAGATTTTACATTGATTTTAAAGTCTTCATCGCCCAGCATCTGCAAGCCGCCCCACCACGATGTACGTTTTCACGAGAAGTCAGAAATCGCAGATATCGCTGTCAGAGTCTCTGGATGACAATTCACTCGTCGTTGTTAAGTGAGCCATGCGCGACTGACAGCAAACTGACAGCTGTTGCTAGTATGTCACCAGTTGCAGTCTTCCCGTGACATCAGACTTATGCTGACACGTCACTACGAAGGCGCGCCCCCTCGATACCGAAACCAAAATTGCTGTTTTAAGGTAGCGGTATTAAAAATGTATTGAATGCATTCCCAAGCACTGCGACAAGCTCCTTAGGGTTTTTGACACCTGTGTATTAATTTAGAACAGCAACCCGAAAATAATTAAAAATCGTGTCAGTGCTCCTTCAAAACATCTCCTGGTGGTCTATATTAATCTGGAGTGCCCCACAAAGGCGTGCCTGAATATCATATTGCGGTTTTGGCACGTAAAATCCATGCCATCAGTGAAACGTGCGAGTAATCGACTCTATATTTCGTCCATCCGTGCCATGCGAACTTTGAAAATGTCTGTACCAAGAGCTTTGAAATAGTGAGAAATTCTTTACGTAACTTTACAGAAAAAATTTAGGCAGCATCGCACTAGTGGTGCCAAGCGTGAAGGAAATGCGGAGCTGGGCGGCCGGCTCTGTTTCTGTTTATTATTCGTTTTACAGCAAAGCTGTTATGTTCGGGGTCTGCCGCGTGTCGTAGATGAAAAATGGTCATGATCATCAACCGGCACGTGTTTAATTACCGCCCAAGCACTCGGTACAGATGGCTAACAAGCAACACTGCAACGTGCGGCACTTAATCAGTGTTCGCCGCCAGTGTGTTCCCGTCTTATGTTCGAGCCATGAACGCGTAAAAGCGTTCCCCTTCCCGGTCGCGTGTCTCTCCACTACAGCACCCACTTACGCTATATTTTCGCCCTTCGATGCCGTTTTATTAGTCAGTGCAACTACTCTCGAAGCAGTAGGCGGCAAGGAAACACCGTTGCTCTGTTTGGAAGCGGCCTTACGCTGGCTAGGCGGTGCCACACGCTGACGCCAAAGGGGAGTCACGTAGTTGCTTCATGGCCGAATCGAATCGCCGTGTACGCCGCATTTCACTGACTATAGAGTTTCCATGTCTCTTTTTTTTCATATCTTGTATTCGTAATAATAATAATTGTTGGGGTTTAACATTCCAAAACCATGATATGATTGTGAGAGACGCCGTAGAGGAGGACTAAGTAAATTTAAGTAAATATAAGTACGTACACGGGCCTCAAGCATTTTCGCCTCCGTCATATCTTGTATTCGTGTATGCACGTCTAGCTTTTCTGTTTTCAGGACCTATCTTCCTGAGACTCTGCGAGCCATATCTTGGGAAGGGGTTTGATGAGAAAAAAGTCACAGTTTTGCCGCAAGGGCGAAGCAATGAATGCGATAGCAAGAAATTGGAATGTCATACGAAGATCGACGAGTAGCTCGATACTTGCCGCTTCCCGCTAAGCAAAAGAAGGACGCTCCAAAAAGACGCGCAAGTATACACAGGACAAGCGTGAACTAACAACTATCACAGTTGTTACGCCTTTGCGTTTGAGCAACGCGCTGCAAGTGTCAACAAAGCAGAACCCGAAGATCTTATGTATATCTGCGTCTTTTAAGGTGCGGCGCGCGGAATGACCCCCTCTGCGTCTCCTGCCACGCGGTGGCATCCCACGCAAGGCGTGGGCGGTGTTCTCTTTTTTTTTCGGTGCACATCACGAGTGGGCACACAGAGGGGCCCCTTTTTTCGTGCGCGTCTCAAGGGCAGTTTTCAAACTGAAAGAAAATATGGGAGCGTTTCGTGATAGAAAACACACCCAAGCTCCTCCGAGATCTGCACACCGTCAGCGGTAAATGGTGTCTATTATAAATAGCTTGCCGTTATTTGCCGGCGCGTGCATGGCGTATGGCTGAGCGGTCTAACACAGCACACTGCGGAGCCAGGCGTCGCAGGTTGGAATGCCCCGTCGGGTGCTTTGGAATTATTTTCTCCTCATTTTTATTTCTCTCTGCGTTTTTTATATCATCATCATCATCAGCCTGTCTACGCCCACTGCAGGGCAAAGCCCTCTCCTATGTATCGCCAATCAACCCGGTCCGGTGCTTTCTGCTGCCACGTTATACTTGCAAACTTCTTAATCTCATCTACCCACCTAATTTTCTGTCTCCCCCCTCACGCGTTTGCCATCTCTTGGAATCCAGTCAGTTACCCTTAGTGACCAGCGGTTATCCTGCCGACGTGCTACGTGCCCGGCCCATATCCATTTCTTCTTCTTGATTTCAACTATGATATCCTTAACCCCCGTTTGTTCCCTGACCCACTCTGCTCTCTTCCTGTCTCTTAAGGTTACACCTATCATTTTCCTTTCCATCGCTCGCTGCGTCGTCCTCAGTTTAAGTTGAACCCTCTTTGCAAGTCTCCAGGTTTCTGCTCCGTAGGTAAGTACCGGTAAGATGCAGCTGTTATATACCTTCCTCTTGAGGGATAGTGGTAGATTACCATTCATGATTTGATAATGCTTGCCGAATGAGCCCCATCCCATCCTTATTCTTCTAGTTATTTCACTTTCATGGTTCGCCTCCGCGGTTACTACCTGTCTTAAGTAGACGTACTCCTTTACAACTTCCAGTGTCTCGCCACCTATCGCAAAGCGCTGTTCTCTGCCAAGATTGTTCCACATTACTTTAGTTTTATGCATATTAATTTTCAGACCTGCTCTTCTACTTTCCGTATCCAGTTCAGTAATCATAAGCTGTAATTCGTCTCCCGCGTTACTCATCAATGCAATGTCATCAGCGAATCGCAAGTTACTGAGATACTCTCCATTAACTCTTATCCCTAACTCTTCCCAATCTAGGGCCCTGAAAACCTCCTGTAAACACGCGGTGAATAGCATTGGAGAGATCGTGTCTCCCTGCCGTACGCCCTTCTTTATTGGGATTCTGTCGCTTTTCTTTATGGAGGACTACAGTGGCTGTGGATCCGCTGTAGAGTTTCTTCCATTATGTTTATATAGGCTTCGTCGATGTCCTGATTCCGCAGTGCCTGCATGACTGCTGATGTCTCCACCGAATCAAATGCCTTCTCGTAATCTATGAAGGCTATGTATAGGGGTTGGTTGTATTCCGCGCATTTCTCTGTCACCTGATTGATAGTATGAATATGGTCTGTTGTTAAGAAGCCTGTACGAAATCCTGCCTGGTCCTTTGGTTGATTGAACTCTAATGTCGTATTAATTCTGTTAGCAATTACTTTTGTAAATAGCTTGTAGACAACGAACAGTAAGCTGATGGGCCTGTAATTTTTCAGGTCCTTTTTCAGGCGTTTTTTATATATACCTACATATACATACCCGGGGCATGAAACTGAAGCGTGCCTTTTCAATAGCATGCCTGGCGACTTAAGCAGTAGTTCCACGCCCAGCAACAATTCATTTAAGACCAACAACAGTGGCTCGTGCCCGATGAGGTCCATACGTAAGGCTCTGATTCACCCAAGAGCGTATGCCGTCGAGTTTCCGCTATTTTGTCTGAAATTGTGGTTCACGGAAGTGGATATCCACTTTTTACCACTGGATTCAAGTTAAAACGGACACGCAAATGGCTAAGCCGTCGCCATTCAAGGCCAACGCTATGTGATCGAAGTCGAAGATACTCTCGTCCACCTATCAGGGTTTATAGATTAGTCGTACCACAAGCTGGCGCTAATTAATTCGGCAAGGAAGACGGGAAGGCAAGAATTAGGAAGGAAGGAAACAAGAGAGACGACAGGGGGGCCTAAGCAGGCACATGCACGAAGGCAAGAAGTATGTCCAAATAATCGAGGCGCTGTATTCTGGATGCTATCGAATTCTACCTCACTATAAAATTCCGCAATTAAGACATTTTAGGCCAATCAGGGAGCCCGTACAGCCCTCTTGGACAATCAGAGGTTACCAATAGCCGAATCTGACAACATGGATAAGCAGAACGATGTCCAGAATACGACCCGAGGTAACTCCGCTACCACTATTCAACACCGGTGAGGCTGTCAACATGCCGAACAATCTTATATCACCCGAGTAAAATGGCCACTTCCTGGTCGTACTGCGAATGTCAGGCAAGATTACGCGGTGTACGCCAAAGCGCAATAAAGCTGGTGACCGATTTCAAAGCCGGCACGGAAACCGCGACCTGTACTAATACCATGTTAACACAGTGGGCTCTGCTTCGACCATGCATGCCTCGCAAGAAGAGCCAGCGTATGCAAAGTGAGGCGTCATGCTGAAAGTCAGAGAACACTACAACGGCAGCCCATAAAAGCTGTCGGTTGACGACCAATGTGCGCATTTTTGTAGATTTTTCACCGGTATAAACAGCGAAATCGTCGGTGACCAATGTGCGGATCTCTGCAGATTTTTCACCGGTGTAAACAGCGAAATGCGGCTGCTCCTCATGGAATGCGGTTGCGAAATTTGTTGCAATCCAGGAAACTGCCATAATAATCGCCATCTGGCCGTCCTTTGGTCTCAGTTTAGCAAGGCGGTCGTCTCAGTCATCGAATCTTCAGAAGCAGTATTGAAACAGATTGTATCATCCCGTGGCTGTGGTGCGCGTCTCTGTTACGCAGCAGTAGGCCTATAATTGTACCGCGACGTATGGATTTTACTGCGATAGAAATTGTTGGGCGACTACGAGCGAGAAGCCTCCGTCGGGGCCGTGGTTTGCATGACGTTTGAAGTTTGAAGTTTATTTTCAACCACAATGTTAGATTTTTTTTTTACATTTAGCAGTCATTCATGAAACAATATACAATGTGTGGTGAGGAATGCGGGAAAAAAAGCTGCGATACACACGCAGCTTGACTATCCCCACATCCCAGCAATACAAGGCCGAAAAAGTGACAGCATTCATAAAGTCATTTAAACGAGTAAACGGGCACAAAATTCATAGTTGAAAGTGGCACAATAAGAAATATCATTCAAAATGTAGGCAGTATTGCACCCTTTGAATAAATACGAAAAGTAGAAATAAGCAAAATACAAAAAATACAAAAGAAATCTCCGGAACCGCCAAAATTTGTGCCAAATCCCCCCCCCCCCCCCCCCTTTTTTTTTCTTTTGCGTCATGTAGGCAAAAAAAGACTGGACATATCCTGTCGCGAAAGAGGCGTAATCGCTCCAATGAAAAATTGAATTTGTTTAGTATGTGTGGGAGTGAATGTTTCAGCATTTGGAGACCATAGTTTGTTCGGCATCCGAGGAACCTGCCAGTAATCGCTCTGTCTAGTAGGTCGAGGCGAGGTGCTGCGCTCTAAGCATGCTATTGAGATGAAATTGTTTTTTCCTTTGTTAATTTTAGTTTTTAAAGACGCTAATAAACAATATTCATACATGTTATCAAATCTTAAGACTCTGAATTTATTGAATAAAGACAAGGTATGTGCATTATGTTCAGCATTTGCAATAGAACGTAATGCATTTTTTTGTTAAGTGTGGGTAAATTCTGCTTAGAGTGCAAGGTGCCACTACCCCATACCAAAAGTCCATAGCGTCACTGGGAGCAAAAGAGCGTGTTGTAGATCATTAACATCTAAGTTGTAGGTAAAAATGACTGACATCTCCTAAGCATGCCTAGTACCTTACTTAACTTGTTTCGTGCCATTTCGCTTTGTGAATCCCATAACATATGCTCATGAAAAATAATCCCAATGCTTTAGCCGTTCGAAGAAAAATCAATCACGGAATCATGCAGATGAAGTTTTGAAGTAGCTTCGTACGGTGTTCCCTTTGAATGAAACAGAACGGCTTTGGTTTTTAAACAGTTGATTTGTAGGGAGTTAACAGTCGACCATGCATACAAGTCATCTAGGGCTGTGTTTGCTGCTGAAATTAGGTCATTTACATCAACACTGTGAAAAACAAGCAAGTGTCATCGGCATATATGACATATTTAATTGTGTCATTTATGTTTATAATGTCGTTGACATAAGTGATAAAAAGTGACAGCCCCAATGTACTACCTTGGGGAGTACACCTTGAGCAAGTTTTTGCAAAGATGATTGTTCTGAGTTTATACTTACACACTGCAACCTATTGCTCATATAACTGGTGATTAAATTCAGTGCATTTCCTCTAATGCCGTAATAGGGCAACTTTTGTGAGAGGGTATTGCGATTTATCCGGTCGTAGGCTTTGGAGAAGTCAACAAATATGCCTAGCGCAAGTTTCCTGTCCTCTATGTTACCTAATATAATTTCCTTTTGCCGTAACAAAGCTACCTCTGTCGACAGCCCTGACCTAAAACTGTACTGGGCTGGAGTAATTACCGAATGTTTTGCAAAGAAGTTTGACAATCTTATAAATATTAACTTTTCTATGGGCTTTGAAAACAGTGGTAGAACGGATATAGGCCTATAGTTTTTCAAATCATTTTTGCCTCCTCCCTTAAACAGCACTGTAACTTTTGCATGCTTCATACGTTGTGGGGGAAATACCTGTGCCTAAAATTAGGTTTTAAATGTATGTTAAGGGCATGACTAATATATCTATGACAGAACAGACTGGGGCCATCTTTAAACCATCAATATCTTCCGATTTACTTTTCCTTAGTTTTTTTAAAACACCCGTGACTTCGTATTCATCTGTTGGGGAAAGATAAACCCGACGAAGCTACTCTTTGTGCGGACATGTAATGTAGTGCGGTAGTGTCACTGACAATGTCCACTAAGGAAGTAAGGTGACTGTTAAATTTCGTAGCCAATGCTTTGCCCCTGTATGTTCGATCGCCTTCAGTTATCTCTTCTACATTAAAATTACCTTTATGTCATGCAGTAATTGAATTTAACTTTCTCCACATCTCCTTGACCACCGAAACGCCCTCGAACATGCAAGAGAAATACCTGCGTTTTGCTTTTTTCGTAAGTTTATTTAAATTATTTCTATATTTCCGAAAGGAATCTAATGCTTCTGGATGGCGATTCTTCAAGAATAGTTGATACATGCTATTTTTCTCATTTATTATTTTTAACAGGCTCTTTGTGACCCATGGTTTCCGCGAACGTTTCCACTTTTTTATTTCTTTGTAGGGAAAACATCGCTTGTAAATACGGGAAATTATCTCCATAAAACTGTAATATGCTGCGTTTGCTGGTGAGCACGAGAGCATGCTGCCCAATTAGTTCTGGAGATTTCATCTCGAAACTGTGAAAGAGAGTTTTCAGTTATATTCTGGCACCGAAATTTGTAGGTTGGCTTTGATTCAATACGGCACTTATCAATAACTAAATATATCGGCAAATGATCACTAAGTGTAATGTTGACTGTCCCAGAAGACAGCTATGCTATCTCCCTTGAAAACGTTCAAGGGACATAGCATCCTGCCGCATTCCGCGTGCAGTACCCTACGGAATCGTGAGAGAGCATGCAAGAGGGAGCATGGCCCTCTCACGCACAGGGGAGAGAGTGAGCGAGACCCGGAGAAGAAAGGAAGATTACGGGGCCCCTAAAGCAATCCCAGTTAGAAGACGAGAAAGTAGTCATTCCTCGACTGCACTACCTTTCTTACAGCCGCTATCTCCTCCTCACCGCTTATTTCTTCATGAAACACGCGGTCTGCACTAAGCGATGAGTCTATAAGGATTTCGCGCTTTTCGGCTTCACGATTTTATATCTGCTTGCTAAGTCGAAAACGCACTAAACGAAATCAGTTGAACGCGCGCGATGGTCATACGAGACAATGCAGAACGGGCGTGCGACAGCGCGGGAAAGCGGGGAGGGGGGACAATTAACCACTGATATCCCTTGGATAGTGACCAATCGACAGCTTATTTCCGCATGACGTCACGTGAAAAGACTGCTGGCGTCACGATATATGTCGAATAGACGGAAAGCGCCGGGAGGCGATAACACGCTCGTTCTTAGTATTTTTATAGGTGGCCCCCTTGAACGTGAGCGAGGCAGATGGGGGGCCTTCGGAGAATATTGCCGAGTGCATGAGTGGCACTATTTCGTTAGCCGTGTAGGCGATTGGCTGCCGCGCTTCGGTCGTTTAGGCGGGGCCTCTCCGCACTTCTTAAGTTGCATGCGACTATAGTGAACCTTGCCTGATGCAGGTAGTTACTCCGCGCGGCGATGGCGCGGAAGCCAGCGCGCGCGATAGCCACAAAGCAATCTGCGGTGGTTGCAGTAGTTGAATGAGCTGAGATGGCTGCTTGCGTCGTGTGCATTGTGTCCGCCGACACCTTGTTCACAACCGTTCCATTTCAGTCATATTTCGAAGTTGTCTTTGGAGTTTTCTATTTCTTGTACAGTTGTATTTCCTCAGAAACAACTGGTGTTTTATTTCAGGTGATAATTCCGTGTGCTCGTCCGAGACTTTGGGAGAGATGGGTACGTCTTTCTCTCTTCCCCTCTCTATTTGCATGATCATTAGGTCGGGCTACTGGTCAAAAATCGCTATCATATTTTTTTTTCTTTAGGATCATTATCATTCCTTGTGAGGGAAGAGTGGCAAAGTCAAAGAAGTCGCAGGATATATAGCAAAGATAAATTTCGTTACGAGGTTTTGCGAGAAAGGATTAAATGACTTATAAGAAAAAAAATTCCATCAAAGGGAAGATTGAAAGGTCCAAGCGGGTAGAAAAAAAAATGATTGGTTAATACTACGTAAAGTTGATGGTGTCACCGTCCCTGCTCTGCAGTAAACGTTGCACCGTAGCATTCGAAAGCCACAACCTGTGCCGTGCCTCTGTTTCCAGACTGATCTCGAGCAGTACAACCTGACGACGAAGAAATACATCGAAAAAATTGTGGTAAGATGTCTTTTTATTTGGTGGTCTATAAGGATTCAACTTTAATCTGCGTTTACCAAAACCTTGATAGTTTTTACTTGTTCAGAAAAGGCACTTAGAATGCGATCACCGAGTTTCTTCCAGTAAGATTTCTGATGATGCCAAACATTCTCAACTAATCGCAAGCTCGAAATGTGTGCTTTACCTTTATACAAACGCCTGATTTTGCTTATTCCATGGCGTTTTTATATATATATATATATATATATATATATATATATATATATATATATATATATATATATATATATATATATATATATATATATATACTTTGACAAAGGCTAGTCCACCAGCCGAAACGTCAGAAAATATACCGTGCAACTTATATTAATAAACTCCACGCATTTGCGACACGTCTCCGGAAAGACGCTGCATGTTTTTTCTTTTCACTTGTTTGCAGAAGGCAATGTGGGAACTAAGCGGTATGGCAGAACAATCTGGTCAAGGCATATTCTCTTGTGATGCAAGGTGAAGCGAATGCTAGACGAATGCTAATATTGGAAGTTTCTCTTTTCAGTTCTGTGGCCTTGACACCGTCCCCAATATTAAGATAGCCTGGATTGGCCTCCACACAGCGTTCAAGCTTCTTGGATAAAAGCGCGACTTTCTGCCAATGCACGAATGTAGCGCTTTTCTATGACGTCTCTGTGGAGCGCTCTTGCATACAGTCTTCAGTTCTTGTTGTGCGACATCGAGGACGAAAGCAAACATAAGCATCTCACAATAAAACCTTCACAGTATAAGCATGCGATGGGAATTCGAAAGGAATAAAATTAGTGACATCAACTTTAGCAACAAAAGACGACAAATGGGACGCTGTTTGTTATTTATTGATTGATTTATTTAAAGTATAATATGTTGATGTATTTATGGATCGGCTGCCTTCATAGGTGGGCTGCATGCTGAATATGTTCCCTGCCGAACTACGCAGTAATATGATAAACCGTACCTGAATATCCTCAGCCGAACATCAGTATGCCCTTGTTGGTCGTGGATCTGGATAGCCGAACAGATTCAAATTCATACGATAGACAGAGCAATTAATGTAATTAATCACACCTCTTTGTGTCTGCCTAGTCAGTGTTTGGGGACCGGTGCGTCTGCTTGCTCACTCCGTCCCTCATAAAGTGGAATTTCGTGTCGCACTTCATCCTGGATCGGCCCCACCTTTGCGAGATGCAAAGCACGATTCTGCTAACTGGTATACGCAGTTCCATATATGAGGTGAGACACATACTCATGGTTCTCCGTCTACTCACTGAAGGATTTCTCGACGCGCGAGCGTCTCGTGTTACAGCGAGGCGTACAATGTTTCCCCCCCGGCAATCACTGTCACTAACTTGAGTTGCAATTCTTCCCGTAGTTCTGCGAAAATTAGACAGGAATTCCAAGATCGTCCTAGAAAACTGCGGTATAGACTTTTGTTGCTTTGAATTTGAGGTTGTAAACAGGCATCTTTTTTTCTTCCAATAAAACATACGTAATGCCCCGTGTCGTCGGATAAATCCGAAAAAAAAAAACCCTCGGTAAACGTTTGTTTGTGAACTTTTTGACAATCCGAATTTATCTGACAAACTCCGATTTTAACGGTCAATATGACCCTGTTCCGTTCTTTACCGAAAGGGCATGTTCTAAGCGGTCATTGATACATGGTCCTGTTTGACCGCTCTAAATTTTACCTCACGTCAGCAGCATCGCGTAGAACGCACCCATCGCACTTTTAACAACGGGCTTGTCGCACACGCAGCGAGACACGTCATTGTATGTAGGGCCCCGGCGAGCGCGAGACCACATCTTGATAGCTTGATATACTGTCCCCTCAGGGCACCGGGGCGTGCCAGATGACATGGAATTACGGACCTTGTAAAGTGTGCTTGCTTCTGTTTCAAAAAGTTTAAAGTTGTAATACGCGCAAACGTAGGTGTTTTGTATTCAAGTATTACGGTGCTTGTGCGCATATGTGTTCGTGCCTTCAAACGTTGCGGACAACTAAAAACACGCTTCGTGTGTTCTGATGTGTTCGTGTTCAGATATGATTTCATCTAAAACATTGCAGTGCTGGGAATATTTCAAAATTCCTCCTAATTTCGGAGAATTCGGGGTTTACGAGAAAATAAACTCCGATAAACGCCGAATTTCCGCCAAAAAAAAAGAAAAAACCTCTGAAAAGCACCCTCCGAATTTCAAGAAAAATGAACTCCGAAAACGCGGAGCCCTAATCATGGCGTCTTCCTTTCTGTCTCCCTATGAGACCTTGTCTGCCGCGGTAGTACAGTGGTTACGGTGCTCGGCTGCCAAACCGAAGGTCGTGGGTTCGATCCCGGCCGCGGCGGTCACATTTCGATGGATGCTAAAGGCCCTGCGTACTGTTCGATGTCAGTGCACGTTAAGGAAACCCAGATGGTCAAAATTTCCGGAGCCCTCCACTACTACTTGCCTCATAACCATATCATTGTTTTGGCACGTAGTGCCAAAACAATGGCATGTAGTGCCATGTGAGCAGATTTGTCAGTCTCGCATAGGTTATGCTGAAAAGTACTTCTAAAAAAATTATGACCAAGATTTTCGGGGCTATCACATGACAATATGACAACGTTATACAATCTTAGAGGCTAGGTTATCAGGAACGAGAATTTTTCCCATATTCAGTACGCTACCATACATCAGTCCATTTACATCTTTCTTACATCTGCTTCTGCAAGGCATGGCTTAAACTACACTGTAAGCAAAAACTATCCGAGATTGGGGTTTTTGCGGCTCATGACCTCCGAAAACTCCCTCGCGTTTAAAACTACTATACTTCATGTTGGAGTAAAAGGCGGTGCATGCAATAGTTTTACCACCACCTCTCAGGGACGTAGTAAAAGGATGTCACAATCCAGTTTTACTATGTGGGGAGTTCTCTTTCACGTGATTTTTAACCATCGTTTTGGAGTTTATTACCACGTGACTGCAAGCTCCCTGCTTCGGCGGCTTTTGCCCCCCGCCGAGTGACGCTCTCGAATTCCAGTGAAGGTATGCGAACGCCACAAATCCTCCCCCCCCCCTTATTTTTTTCAAAGATTGGCTATGGCATTGTTCCGCTTCGTGGTTGACCCCCAGTCCATGCACTTTCACTGGAACTGGGCGCTGCTGAAGCAAGGCGAGCGAGAAAAAGCATTCTGTGAACGAGAGTGAGTGCTCCAAGAAAAAAAATGCCCCCACCTCCCCGAAGGGAATCGTGAGGGAATGCGAATGCATTTCGCGCGCGCTTCACTCCATTTATATATGGTGGTTGTTGGTTGTGGTTCGAAGGAAAAAGGCGCCTAACTTTCTGCAGCCCGGTCGGGAGCACGGCGCAGCGCGTTTTTTTTTCGTTTTTTTTTCTGTTTTTTTTTCTTCTTTTTTTTAATTTATTTTTTATTTTTTTGTTCTTTTTCCTTTTTTTCTTTTCTGTATTTTTTTATTTTTTTTTTCATATATAGCTCCGCCGAGCTCCCGCGATGCGAGCGCCCTCACGCACTTGAAATGCATTCGCATTTAAAACTGGGGATGCAAAGCACGCAGCGATGGAGCGGTGTTTCCTACTGGAACATGCCAATCGCTGCTGATGTGCAATAAGAGACAGAAGACTCCGACTGGACACAGAGACTCGCAGTCCGCTTTTAGTTAACACGCACGCTGCGAATTTTTATTATTCAACAACGCACAGGAGAAATCTCCCACCGGCACCACCTTGAGGTCAAGATCCATTGCCATATATACGGGGTGGCCAGTGAACGGTTGTGCAGCGCGAGCAGTCAGTTTTTTCAACCAAGAAACTCGCTAGCAGACGCTGCCTGTGTCGGCGTCGCGAGGTGAGAGAGGGGGAGCGTAGGAGAGGAGAGAGAGGGGGGCGCGCATGCGCAGTGGGAGTGTGGACGCTGCGGGCAGAGATGCCTAGAGAAGAGAGGGGGAGCGTAGGAGAGGAGAGAGAGGTGGGACGCGCATGCGCAGTGAGGGTGTGGTTGCCGCGGGGAGGGATGCCTAGAGGAGAGAGGGGGAGAGAGGAGGTTTTTTATTTTTATTTTTTTGAAAGGGTTCGCGCATGCGCAGTAAGGGTGGTCACGCCGCCCACCACCACCACCGGATTAAGCTTCGCCATAAGATGCTTCACATCTAACACCTGCCGGCGCTTACCTCCTCAACCTATCCTCCTCCTCCTTCTCCGCGGACAACGCTGGACAACGCCGGACAACGCCGGATGCCTGACATAGCCCGACTATGAAATGCATTCGCATTTAAAAACCTGCTGGAGAGCCGTCTTGCATATTTTCGCAAGTCGTTGGCGTATGTTGTTTAGTGGCCCTGGAGACAGGCGAGTGTAAGAAGCTCGCGCTGTATGTGTCTCGCTGCGCTGATGGCAAGTTCAACAGGATCTCACATGTTTCTTCTATCATCAAGCGGCCGTGCGCGTACGAGCGCGAGCCTCCGAACCTGGACGTCGCGGATACCTCGCTTCTGTGTTGAATCTCGAAGAGCTACGAAGCGGTAACAACATCAAGCTTGTGTGATCGTCCGTAGTTGCTTCATGGAGAGTGACCGGTTACAACTTCGAAGCGATAGGAAAAAGGCTTCGCTACGTCGTCGGCACTGAGCCAGCCAGCGGCCAGTGTGAGTGCGTCGCCGGAGCAGGTGAAACAAGCGTCGCACAGATTTTGTTTCGCAGAAAGCAATGGCTGCTGGAGTAAAGTACAGTCGGAATTGTCCACTGCATGCGCCAACCGTTGTCAAACATCTAGATCGAAGGCGGGCACCGATACGAGGCATACGGAACCAGCGTGCGGCCGCCGGTGAGCACGGTGAAAACCCGGACGGTGAGCCGTCTCGTTCGTTGTGAGTACATCGCTCCGTAAAACGCCGCGAATAGCGGAGACGTATTTTTCATTGCTGTCTAAAATAACGATGACGAAAATTGCACAGGAGATGCATTCTGTGATCGCCAGCTGTCTTTCATCGCATAGCCGTGCTGCTCGAAAAGGCCTAGCGACGCCGTTGGTCTGAAGCCGGTACAGGCGCGGCACCGCTCTTCTTCGCCGGCGTTCCTGAATATGTGCTGCTACTGTGTTTGTGTACTGCCGCTCAATGAAAATTATTGAGCTGCCATGGTTTGTCTGTGCTTAGGTATATTTTGTGGAGTTCTGCATCAGCACTGCTAACGCGGGTGGGCCAACAGGCCGGAGTGCCAGCTAATAATTTGGGTAATCAAAAAAGTAAGATCGGGAGGGTTTATACTAAAAGGTCGGTGTGACTCATGGTGACTTGCAACCCACCTTAATTTTACGTGTGCACTATGAAGCTTTATTGTTCAACGACGCAAAAGAACGTAGCTCTCCCACCGGCACTACATGGCAGGTCAAAATGCGGTGCCTATGTATACCGGGTGGTCGAAGTACGGTTGAGTAACGCGAGGTCCGTTCATGTGATGTTTTATTTTGCATTGGTTGTGTGTGTGTCTGTGTGTGTTTGTGTATATGTTAATTTTAACAGGAAAGTGTTTTATGCCGGGGTCCACCAAGATTTCAGTGACGTATTTCCGTCACGGAAATGACGACGAAAAAAATGCGGATGATCAGAAGACAGAGAAAAAAAGTTCCGTCACCGGGAGTTCAACCTACGACCTCTTGGTCCGCAAGAAGAGATGCCGGGCACGCTACCCACTGCGCCACGGCCACATACTCCGTAGGCATTACAAACTCGCCTTTTATGTCTACCACTGTCCTCTCACAGTGCGCTAAAGTGAAGTAATGCATTATAACTGTGAAATCCACGATTAGTTTCTTCAAAGCGTTGTTTCTACGCGTCCGTCCCATTCGGCGCGTTTCGAATAGGAAAAGTGCAATTTTGTCGACGCATTAACACACTGCCAGGTGGCGACCTTACCCCCAGCGTGGGCGTCGCTCATAGCATCCATCCAAAGCAAGGTAGCTCTGCGACGCGCGAGTGCTTAACCTGGCCATAACTCCGCGTTCCCAACTGACCCTCTCCCCGCGAAAAATCGCAGCCGGCCAACGGGTAGACAAGACGCGCGTTGCGTATCCCTCTGGTCGGGCAGTGGTGTTCAATAACTCTAACATGCCGCGAGTATACGACCTTAGGCAGAATACGGCGTCCAATCAGTGACGCTCTTCTGGCTGTCACACCGCTTTCTCTGATTCCGCGCTCACCGTGCAGCTACCACAAGCATATATGACCACAAGGGTTTGTTTAATCATTGCTCATGGACGTTAGTCGTCGGGATGCAGATGTACTACCAAGCATCAACGTGGATGCATCCACGTTAAACGGTGCTATAACTGTCAAACACCAATAGACATGCAAGCTCTTCTATATCAATGTACAGTAAACATTCAACTACCTCTGTAAGGACACGGTTCATTTTCGTGTCATACAGATTCCTATGACGGAGGGATGAACCATCTTTTTTGTATATGTCATCAATTCCACGTCATTTGATGTTTAATAAATACGTTGGCTCATAGTCCGATCGCAGCCGTCATTTTTTTTTACCACTTGAAATAACTCTCAGAAATAACCCTAAAAACCTCGTAACGGCAGTAAAAAATTACTCCAACTATACTCGCTGAAAATCTCGGCGGGGTAAATAATTACTACCGTTTCTACGCTGAAAAACTCGGTTAGCGTGAGAGTAAATTTTTACGTCGACTGGTACGTAGTAAAAAAAAAAAAACAGAAAAGGTAGAGGACAAGCAGTTTACTCCCGTTTCTGGTTATTTTTGTTTAGTGTGTACGCTGACTAAAGCTAGCGTTGGGCCAGCATCCTTGATATACGCGCCAGATAAAGTAGTCACCTTGCCGTAATGCGAGCACCGGTACTTCGTTAGATTGTATTGTCGGTATTTAGTTAGAGTCTAGTTATATAAAAAACCGGCAGATCCCACGCACTGTGGGAATCCATATTATGCGAAGCAGCCAGCAAGGAGCAAATCATGCTGTACATAATATGCATGCCAGTATTTACATGTTAGGACCTGTCATTTGTGTTCGTCATACAGTCACGTCACGCAATACAAATTTTGGCGTATATCAAGCTAGCGAACTGGACGCAAGCGCACCATGAGCGTGGCATGTAAATGGCATTGTAGATGACATGCATGCCAAGATTCTCATGTTACCACCGGCCCCTTATGTTCGCTTAATTTTTTACCTCGAATCGCAGCGAGACGCGAGACCAATCTGCCTCTGTTTCGCATGCGTTCGTATTCTCGCACTCTGCGCATCGTGCAGACGCCATCCGCGTTCCAGTGTTTAAATTGACGGACATTTTGTCAATTCCAAAGTGTGTTCCTCGAACGCCGGTTCCCACTCAGACGGGGTCAGTAAGAATGGAACGTGATGAGCGCGTCTCCTTCCTTGCATGATTAGAGACGCTGGGCCCAGCGACGCTACGCAAGCAAAGCGCGAGCGCTGTAGAGTCCAACGCGATCGGCACGTTTGCGCGCCCCGGTACCCACTTGGCACCGTGCCAGGGCACTGCTGGAGGGACGAACGGACGACCGGACGGGCGGACGCGAGCATGAGACATTAAAGGCTTTCGCCTTAGAAGCAGCGCACCCACTCGCTCCTGCATGTAGTCGAGGCAGCGTCGAGCCCCTACTTCTGGATATCTCCCATCGCACTTTTCGACGACTGGAACCACCCCAGCACCCATTACAACCAGCCTCCGACGACAGCACACGGAAGGTTTTTGCTGAACGAGCTTTTCCCGACCAAGGTGGCAGAAACGCTAACCCTAACGACGAGCTCGTATTGCTCGCGGCGACCCGACGCTGGCGCGGCGGCTGCGACAACAGCTGCTCCTCGCCGGGACGCCGGCGCCACCCAGCAACATCTGACTCTCGCACGTTGAGACCTACCCTCCGAAATCGCCACCGTGTTAACCATGGAAGTGGTCGAAGTCGAAGGAACTGAGATCACCCCTGAAGACGCCACCTTCGAAGCTGGATGGATCTCTAGCCACCGAAACAAGCAACGCAAGCATGCATCGAACGCTCCGGCATCGCCAACTCGCCAGGGAAGCGCGTCCGATACATCAATGCCGAACGAATCTGCTCAGCGTCCCCTTCGCAAACCCAGGCAACCGCGTCTGCCAGATGATCACGTCAAAGTCGTGATTCGTCCGAGGGATGGCCTCAACCTCTCCAAAGTGGGGGAAGCACAACTGCGTGATGCTATCCTACGTGAAGTGGATCTAAATGCAACGCTACTCAAAGAGGACATTTACCGCACATGCATTGAAGCTAATCTCATCGTTGTTAGCACACCCCCATCTCTCCAACGCGGAAATCTACAGTCGGATCTCCAAACTACAGGTGGAAACCGAAACCTATGACGTTCGAGCCTACGTTACTTCCCCGAGAACACAGCAAAGGGAGTGATTCACAATATCCCCTCCTACGACTCTCCTGAAGACATCTCAGCCAGTCTCGTTAATGACCGCAACCCCACAATACTACAAGCCCGCCGAATGGGAAAGACAAACACGGCACTCATTCTATTCGACGGCGTCCAAGTCCCTTTCCACGTATACTATCGAGGAGCTGAATATAAATGTTACCTGCATAAGAAGCGCACCGAAGTCTGCGACAAATGCGGGGCTGTCGGCCACCGCCCGGATGTTTGTCCCAAACCAAATTCCGCCATCTGCACGCTGTGCGGCACAGCCAACCCTGCTACTGCTCATCCATGCACCCTTAAGTGCTTTCTGTGCGGTCAAGCCCACCAGACAGGTGACAAAACCTGTCCTCAACGCTACCAGACGCCCCCGCCTCCTCATTCATCGTCGCCAAGAAAAAGCTAAGCTCCAACAACAACAGCACCTCTCAACCCCGATCTCCACGCAAGATTCTCCTCCGGAACGCCAGGAAACGAAGCCTAGCAAACCCCGCTCCCGCAGTGCTAGGTCCAACCCTAAGACGTCCAGGCTCACGCAGCCGATCCAAGCAGCGGCGCAAGCAACAGCCCGAGGAGCTCCCATTGGGATCTACGGCGCCCGAGGTTTCCGAAGGTCCCCCCTCTTCAGAAGCGACAACCCGGCCTCACCCTCGCCACCCCTACGGTAAGCTGGGCTAGCATGGCCTCCCAACCTGCTTCTATACAAAATACAGCGCCCACAACTACACACACGACCGCACCTAATAAGGAAAACGCGTTAAGTACAATCACACAGGAGCTGCGTTCCCTCCGTACGTTAGTACAAGAACTCCGCGTAGAAAACGCTGCTCTTCGAAAAGAACTTGCCCAGCAACCTCCGGCCTCCTCTTTGCTTCGCTCTTCTGACCTCCGCACCGATTCCGCCCACACCCCCGCTAAACGAAAGGCTCCGGACATAGTGGAATCCGGTTCACCATAGTCGCAACCTCCTACCATCTCAGCACCCATTTCGCCTGTAGAATCCGTACCGCAGCAGCAACTCCAAAAGACGATTCAAACCGTTCTCGCACAGCAGTTACCGCTTATCCTTGAGCAAACCATCGCGCAAACACTAGAGCGATCCCTCGATTCCATCCTCACGGCAAAATTAGAGCACCACCTCACCTTAACGCTTGACGGAAAGCTGGAAGCCCGAGCGACAATCATCCAAAGCAACCTTGAAGCCACACTTACGAATCTTCTCGCCAGCTACAACAGCAGGGTTACGGAGCTTGAGCGGTGTGCACATCGCTCTCGCTCACACTCACATCAGAAGCCTTATGAACGCATTAACCAAGATGGCCATGAGTAATCCGCACTCTCAGTATTGCATCTGGCAGTGGAACTGCCGCGGCTACCGCCGTAAAAGGGGCGTACTGCAACAATTTCTATCGACCCTTGATGAAAAAGACACACCAGATATCATCGCCTTACAGGAATCGGGCGGAGAGGCTAAGCTGGTCGGATACGCCTCCTTTACGGCTACTGAAGCCCCCCGACAGTCGCGAAGTCCTTACCACCCTAGTGAAACGAAATATCCCTGTTATTCAACACGCCCCGCTCTCTGATACAGCGTCGCACATTATATTAGAAATCCTCTCTTCCTCTCGCCGGACACCTACTAGTCTGTTTTTGGTCAATATTTACAGCAGCCCACGACAACCACATCGCTTCCACAAACTTCTCTCTTACGTTAAACAGTTGGCGAAAATTTCCCCCGTACTCGTGGTAGGGGATTTCAACGCTCCCTCACCCGCTTGGGGCTACATCCACGACACCAGAAAAGGACGAACGCTATGGCAAGACACCCACAACCTCGGCTACACCCTCATCACAGACCCGGCATACCCTACGCGGTTGGGCAACAGCGCTGCAAGAGACACCACTCCGGACCTCACCTTCACTAAGAACATTACGCATACAGAGTGGTCCAACCTACATGAACATCTGGGCAGTGACCACTATATAATACGAACGATCGTCAAGGCTGGCCCGCAGCGTAGGAAAGGCAAACAGCCTGCCCTAGTTGACTGGGATGCCTTCCGCGAGTTGCGGGCATCAGCCTCTCGAGAATCCGCCACCTCGATCGACCAATGGACAGCTTCCTTACTACGAGATGTTAAGCGTGCTACCAAGACTCCCCAGAAGATGCCGTTGGCGATACGGTAGACACTAAGCTCCTTCACATGTGGGAGGCCCTAGCTGGTCTGCGCAAACGCTATAAGTCCAACAAATTCAACCGCTCATTACGCAAACGCATTGGTATATTAACGCGTCAAATTGAGGATTATGCGCTTCAACTCTCCCGCCAGAACTGGCATCAGCTTTGTAACGTTATGGAACGCTTACCTAACGTGCCTAAAACGTGGAATATTCTACGTCATATGATAGATCCAACAGCGACAAAAACTGCTCAGCGCCACTCCTTAATCACTGCCTTGCACAATTATTCAGGTACCAATGAAGACCTTATCCAGGACCTATCTAATCATTACATTGTCAATGCTACTTCGGTTGATCTCCCGCGCTACACTGGGGCGGATAATCCAGCTCTCGACTCCCAGATTACAAAGGCGGAAGTAAGGTCCGCAGTTTCACAACTGAGACCCCGCTCAGCTCTTGGCCCGGATAAAATTACGAACAAAATCTTACGAAACCTTGACGAAGAGTCACTTGACACGCTCACATCTTATCTGCAAAGGGTTTGGGAGTCGGGAGAAATACCGAAACAATGGAAAGCCGCCACAGTCATCCTTATACCTAAACCAGGAAAACCACGCACTATCGAGAACCTTCGGCCGATATCTCTCACATCTTGTGTCGGCAAGGTACTCGAGCACGTTATTCACACTCGATTACAAAGGTACATGGAAGACAACGCCCTCTACCCGCATACAATGTTCGGATTTCGCCCTAAACTTTCCACACAAGATGTAATGCTGCAACTGAAGAGTCACATTATCGACGGTGAAGACGGCTCTAGGTACGGGACACGTGCTATTCTGGGGCTAGACCTCACCAAGGCATTTGACAATGTGCTACATATATCCATCCTTGACGCCCTCGCCACGTTCAATGTAGGCGCCCGCACCTACTTCTATATCCGCAATTTTCTAACGGACAGGACAGCCACACTCTCGGTCAACGACCTGCCTGCACCCTCCATCACTCTCGGTGGGAGAGGGACACCCCAGGGGTCAGTCCTCTCTCCATTTCTCTTCAACCTGGCCATGCTTCACCTTCCACCACTTCTAGAAGATATCCCCAACCTCCACCATAGCATATACGCAGACGATATCACGCTGTGGATTGCCAGAGGCAACGACGGTGAGATACAGGATGCACTTCAATTGGCTATTGATAGAATCACAACTTACGCCGAACAACGAGGATTGTCCTGCTCACCCCAGAAGTCAGAGTTACTCCTATATCGGCCTAGATCTCCCCACAACAGAGACCCTCCCTCGATAAATCTACATGTGCAACATCACCCCATACGAACAGTCCCTACTATTCGCGTATTGGGCTTCCGAATTCAGCAGAATGGCGGCAACTCGGACACGATGCAACTACTGCACCACCATGTCTACCAGACTACTAGGCTCATCTCCCGCATTGCCAAGAAACATCACGGCATGAAAGAGGCCAATCTCATCCGACTGGTGACATCCTTCTCCATAAGCAGAATCCTTTAAGTTGCTCCATTTATGAAACTTACGGTTACAGACAAAAAGAAACTGAACACAATGATCAAGCGCTGCTACAAGTGTGCGCTGCATCTCCCCATATCTACGCCCAATGCAAACTCAATGACCTAGGACTTCACAACACTATAGACGAATTCATTGAAGCCCAACGTATATCGCACTACGAACGATTGTGTCAAACACCTACAGGACGTCATCTCATGTGCGCTCTCGGCATACCTTACGTCTCACAGTTTGGCCAGAAAACCCCAATACCCCCGGAAATTCGAGACACCTTCGTGATCCCCCCCATACCACGCAACATGCACCCTGAACATAACCCGGAAAGACGCGTCGACCGCGCCAAGCAACTAGCTAAGCGCTACGCGCAAGCCACACACGTTGCGTATGTAGACGCAGCGGAATATCCTACGCATCGGGCCATGGCCGTGGCTGTGGCCACCGGGCCGCAGCACATCATCGCCACAACTGGATCCATTCGAGCAACCAAACCCGAAGAAGGCGAAGAAGCAGCCATCGCTCTAGCCTACGCCACAACCCAAGCATCCTGTATCATCAGCGACTCTAAGACTGCCATCCGCAACTTCACCAAAGGCTTGATTTCACAACCGGCGCACCGCATTCTCACAAGTACACCTGTCTCACGGCGCCGCCGCGTTGAGATCATCTGGGCTCCGGGCCACTCGGGGCTCGCGGGGAACGAACACGCTCATGACGCCGCCCGAGCTCTCGTCTACCGGGCGCGTCATTCAACAGAGCACCAGCCCTCGCTACCCGATGCGGCTGAGCGAGAGCTGATGGTCTCCTCTTTTCGCGGCCATGCGAGAGAGAATGGTTACCTTCGGAGAAATCCTCATGTACTACCGTAAGGCCCGACTTAAATACCCACCACCAGACAAGTCCCTTAATAAGCAGCAATCCACTACTTGGCGTTTATTACAGACACGCACTTTCCCCTGTCCTTCACTATACAGCCGTATTTACCCCGCCGTCCACACACCACAATGTAAGGCGTGTGGTGCACCTCACGCCGAGCTCGACCATATCATATGGGCCTGTCCCGCAGCTACTCACACAATAAAACACAGCACAAACCCTACATTTACAATCACCACGGCCGAGCAGTGGGAGGCTATGCTGCTCAGCACGTGCCCGGAGGACCAGCTCTTCGCTGTCCGGCTGGGCCGAAGACGCCGCCAGGATTCAAGGCCTGGCCGCCGCCTGAGGAAGGGGGGTTTCGGAGGGGCCCGTCTCCCCGGCCCCCCGCCACCTTTGACCCCAGCAGGGACACTTCAATAAAGTTTCTTTCTCTCTCTCTTTCGCCTTAAAAATTTCGTGTATATCAAGCTGGCAAAACGGCCACGAGAGTGTCATGAGTGTGGCATGCAAGTCATGTTGCACATGACATGTCATGATTTGCATATTACCACTTGGCATTTATGTCCGTCATACAGTCACGTCGCTGAATACCAAATTTGGTGTATATCAAGCTAGCGAAACGGCCGTCAGCGCGCCATGAGCGTGTCATGTAAATCATGTTGTACTTGACATGCAGGTCATGATTTTCATATTACCACCTATCATTTATGTTGGTCATGCAGAAATGTCTCATCGTACCAATTTTTGGATATATCAACTTAAGAAATCGGCCTCAGGAGCACTATGGTCATGGCATGTAAATCGCACTTTTGGTGACAAGTTATTTATGACTTTCATGATATGACCAGTCATTCATATTTGTCATACAGTCATGTTATACCATACCAACTTTGGTATAAATCCCATTAACGATATGGCCAGGAGAGCACGAAGTCGTAGGCGGCTAGATAGATAGATAGATACGCTCAAAGTCGCCGAAGTTCGCTAATAAATGCTTCGCATTTAAAAAGGCGTGGTTGATCCCGCCGTCATAGGAATCGGTATAACACGAAAGTCAAATGTGCCGTCGCAGAAGTAGTTGAATGTTTACTTACATTGGCACAAGAGGGCTTGCACAATGTCTATCGGAGATTGAAGGTTTTTGCACCGTTTAACGTGGATGCATCCACGTTGACGCTTGGTGGCAAATCTGTATCCCGACGACTAATGTCCATGATCAATGATTAAACAAACCCTTGTGGTCATAGATGTTTGTGGTAGCTGTACGGTGAGAGCGGAATCAGACAAAGCGGTGTGATAGCCAGAAGAGCGTCACTGATTGGACGCCGAACTTGGGCTAAGGTCGCCTAGTCGCGGCGTGTTAGAGTTATTACACAGATTTAGTTGAGCCTCCGAAACGGCTCTGCGGACGCAGTTTGCCATTGGAAATGGCTGGCAGGCTGCGTCCGCAGAGCGGTTGCGGACGCACAACTAAACCTGTCTATTGAACACCACTGCGCGACCACAGGAAAACGCAAAGCGCGTCGTGTCTTCCGCGTTGGCCCGGCTGCGATTTTTCGCGGGGCGAGCGTAAGTTGGGAACGCGGAGTTACTGCCACGGGAAGCAGTCGCGCGTCGCAGAGCTATTTGTGGTATGGATGGACGCTATGAGCGAGGCCGACGCTGGCGGTGAGCTCGCCACCTGATAGTGTGTTAATGGCGTCGACAAAATTTCACTTTTCCTATCGAAACGCGCCGAATGGGACGGACGCGTAGAAAGGACGGTTTGAAGGAACTAGTAATGGATATCACGGTCATGATACATTACTTCCACTTTAGAAAGAGCACTGTGACTTGACAGTGGTAGATATAAAAGGCATGTTTGTAACGCCGCCAGAGTATGTGACCGTGGCTCAGTGGATAGCGTGCCCGGCATCTCTTGTCGCGGACCGAGAGATCGTCGGTTCGACGCTCGTTGACGGAACTTTTGTCTTCTGATCATGTGTTTTTACGTCACTTCCGTGACGGAAATACGTCCCTGATGTCTTGGCGGACCCCGGCATGAAACGCTTTCGTGTTAAAAAACACGCTATTTATTGGTTGCACTATAGATGGTATTCGTACCATTTATATTGGCGAAAATATAAATACGGAATTAAACCTATTCACTTACGAAGCCGAACATGTAAAATTAAGCGTGTTGTAGATTGAACATGACACTATGTGGGTAACATAGCGTACTGACCAAGCGTCATCGGTAAGAAAAGCAGCGTGTATCGTGCTTTCTTGCGCCTTTAAGCCCACTCCTCGTCAGTGCGCTGCTTAGCCCACGTAATATGATGAAGCCATCTCTTTCAGAGAACCAGCTTTTATAAAAGTGAGATTCATTTACCGGAAAAGCTGAGACAACTAGCTCAGCTGGTACGCACACATCCCCTGCTCCGCACTGGGGAGAAACGTACGCGGCGAAATGATGCGCTTGTGGAGGCTTAGCTGTAGCCGATTTCTGGATAGTGCTTTTAAGTGCTATCTTAAGCTGTAGAGTACGAAAGTAGGGGAATTAGTCGGAGGGGCTCAATTTTCTGTGTTATACTCAACTAATGAAACCGACAGACAATTAAGCTAAGGAAAGCAAATGAAAGCTCTCCTTTGCTTAATTATCTTTCGGTTTCATTACATGTTTCTAAAGGTGCAGATCATTACAAGTGGCTTGTGGGGCCTGTTGCCTTTGGAGCCATCGCAACAATCATTTTTCAAATGGGAGATGCCTTTGTCAGTTTTACTCGTTCTGCTGTGGCCCAGCCGGGGCGCGCGCGCCCCTATTGTTTACCGACGGCACCGGTGGTGAAGAGGATAGATTGGTTTCAACTCCCTCGAACGACACGACACTGCTTCACACTCCCTGAGGGCCAGTAAAAAAACCACGCGGTCTAAAATTTGTGATGAAGTCATAACTGCGCACCTGTACGGTGTCAACATGCTGCCGCAAGAATTGCGCGAATATGTACTGTAATAATAAGAAAGTTAAAGAACATAAAACCAAAAGCTCGGGCTGGTTCGTGCTCCTCGGTCGGCCTCGCCACCCTTCCCTGCCACGAAGAGGGGAAAAGGTAGCCTGTTGTCGGAACTGCATCCCACTTCGGCAACGTAACATGACGTCAGTGATTACGCCATCGGTGCGCAGCCGACGACCGACAAGCCTTCCTCCACGTGTTTCTCGTATCACAGTGGCGCAGTAAGGAAGCGCAGTGCGAGCCCAAAACCGCATCACCGTAGGGCTTACGCGCCGTTCTATAGTGAAGAAAACCAATAGAAGTCGGGGCTACATAAACTCGACTACGGGCAACATTGCGTCAATTCGCGTGCGAAGAGAAGTGGAGAGGTGCTTAATTTTATCGTAGTTTTGGAACGTTAAACCCCAACTGTTATTTTATTATTCACACCTCACGTAATCACACTGCGGCAGTCTCGTGAGAACGACGCCCGTCAGGCGACGCGTGTGTCAGCACAGCATCGTTATCCCTTAGCAAGGAAGAAATTACTTTCTTAGATGATGCATCTTAACTTCTACGAAAAAATAAACTCTCCAGCCACAATACTTAATCTAGTTTAAGTAACGGACAGTCAACCCCTGATGAAGAGACCGAACGGGTCTCGAAACGTTGGGCAGTTTTTAATTTCATTATTAAAAACTTAGATTAAGAACTGGGACTGGAGAGTTTATTTTTTCGTATCTTTAGTTCACGTGTACCTAGTGCTTGCATTTCGTTAATGACGAGTTCACCGTGCTGAGTTACCGTTTATCTTTTTTAAGAAACCTTCTCGTTTACGTCTCTTTCGTGACGATGGGGTCTGCGCATGTGCCAGGAGATTGTTTTTCGATATATTTCCGTGCCGCAACAAAATTTGTTAGTAGCGCATCGTGTGTCGTTCTTTACTTGTTCCCGTCTTTTAAGCGCTGTTTTTCCTTTCGTTATGCAATACCAACAGGCCCAACGTCGTTCACTTTTGCTTAAATGAATTGTTTCTGGGCGTCGAACTACTGCTTAAGTCGCCAAGAACGCTATTGAAAAGGTATGCTTCAGTTTCTTGTCGTGCCTTTTATTTTTTTTCTCATCGAAGCCCTTTCCAAGAGATGACTCGAAGAGTCTCCCAGAAAGATAGTTCCTGAAAACAGAAAAGCTAGACGTGCATACACGAATACATGATGGAGACGAAAATGCTTGAGGCCGTGTCCTTAGACTTACTCAGATTTACTTAGTGCTCCACTACGGCGTCTCTCATAATCATATCGTGGTTTGGGTAGCTGTAGTAGTTAACCCCAACAGTTATTATTATTGCGAATACAAGATATGAAAAAAAATGTTTCATCCCTCCGTCATACTAATCCGTATAACACGACTGTAAAACGTGTCCTTACAGAAATCGTTGAATGTTTACTGTCATTGATAAAAGAGAGCTTGCACAACGTCTTTTGGTGTTTGACAGCTATAGAAACTTTTAACGTGGACGCACCCACGTTGAGGCTTGACGAAACATCTCCAATCCCACGACTAAAAAATCCATGATCAATGCTTAAACAAACCTTTGTGGTCATAGATCCTTGTGGTAGCTGTAGTAGGTTAACCGTGAAAGCGGAATCGGAGGAAGCGGCGTAATAGCCAGAACAGCGTCACTGACCTGACGCTGAACTTGCGCTAAGGTCGCCCACTCGCGGCACGTTACTGTTATTGAACACCACTGCCCGATTAGAGGGAAACGCGACGCGCGTCGTGTCTTCCCTGTTGGCCGGCCGCGATATTTCACGGAGCGCGCTTAAGTGGGGAACGCGGAGCTACAGAGGCGCGCGTCGCAGAGCTATTTTTGTCATGGATGAATGCTCGATGACCGAGCTGAATCTGCTTTGTTCTCGTGACGGTGAGATGAAATGTGTGTCTGGTATTTAAATCCTTACTTGTCAAACTTGTGGCACGCTAAACAGCTTACACATCCCAACGACGGCAGTAAGCATCGACGTGCTCCATCAAATTCCGATTTACCAGTATAACTGGCTTCGGCATCAGTGTCACCCCTCTCAGTACTGCTCAGCCTAGTCGCTGGTACGCGCGCATACATTCCCAAATGTGCACCACTGCCAGCTTCGCACGTGGACAGAAATATTCATGCGATACCTTATCAGAGGTATCAGTCTAGGTACATTCGTTACAGGTAGGGGCACTATACGATGACTTAGAGATAACTTGTTAGCCGATAAAATGGGTTCGCAGACGCAGAGAAACAATCTGCAGGTCTCAATACTACCAGCGTATAGTTGACTGTTTTTTTTTTTGTCCTGCTTGCTTTACCTGCTGAAATCTGTTATTGTGTGGTCGCACGGTGTAAGCGGCACCTTGACGTGTCAGAACCTTTCTTGAAAGTTATCACCGATTGAAGGGCGAAATGACGTCCGTCATGAAACTACATGCGCGGCGGCAGTGGCGGCGCACATTCTCGAGCATTTGCTCAACCACTGGTTAC
>JALIZH010018049.1:0-38718 GCA_030522465.1 Rhipicephalus appendiculatus | reverse complement strand
CCTATAGTTAGGCTATTGGATGCCTCAAGCGTTGTTTTACCTCCCTATTCTTGGCGCCTAAAACGCGCTTTTTTACTCCCTAAAAGTCCGACCTCTATTCATCAGCTGCAACGGCGCCAACAATGTGTGCAGCCGCGTGTGAGCGCATGTTCCTTTATGGACACGTAGTGAGTAATTCGGTAATAGACAAAATGATGAACCATGTCGAAGTGCGGACTTCGAAAGTGCTCACGAGCTTAAAACAGCCGATGTTTCGCGCAGAGACTTTATTTTTTTTTTTCGTGGCACAGTTGAGGGAGACCACTACTCGACAACTGCTTCGTATGACATCGACTCCAAGAATGAGAGGGATCTGCTGGATTTTTTCCCTGCCTTCTTATCGCTATTTTCATTGGTCTTGCTCCTCGTGATGGAACCACCTTGTGGCGCGGACAATTCCTGTGGGAGATGGTTCAGCATGATTTCTTTCTCTATGCATCACCAGTCCCGCTGTGCTGACCAGGCGAACACATTCAATTCGAAAGCACGTGGAAATGTTTTGTACTTCGCAACTGTACCATGACGAGGCATTCTAGCTTAGTTTTGTAGCGGAGAGGTAGAAGAAGAACGATGCTGCTACATCGAGTTACAAAAACCAACTGATTTATTCGATGGCCCGCGCGCTCGCCTCCTCGCGCCTGTCTCCACTTCGCACGTCCGTTACACGATCTACGCGCACGACATCACGCTATGGGTTGCCGGCGGCAGCGACGGGTACATCGAAGAAACGCTACAAGAAGCAGTGAACACAATAGAAGATCAGCTGGACGGCACCGGTCTCCGATGCTCGCCACAAAAGTCCGAACTCCTGATCGTCCCACCACCTGGGCGATATAGGAAGAAAGCCACTGAAGACTCGGAGAAGATCGTGCTCCGAACCAGAGACGGCATCGTCATTCCGAAAGTCTCTAAGCTCCGTGTCCTAGGCATGGTGCTCGAAGCCAGTAGGGGCAACGGCGCCACCGCCGACAAGATCATCACTAAGATGGGTATCGCCACGCGACTCATCAAGCGAGTTGCGACTCGACACAGAGGGATGAAGGAGGCCAGCCTACTACGTCTGGTGCAATCCTTCGCCATCAGCCACGCTGCCTACGTAGGCGCGTTCCACTACTGGAAAGTACAGGAGCGCGACCGGATAAATGCGGCCATCAGAAAGACATACAAGGCTGCGCTCGGCTTATTCAACTGCACGAGCACAGCCAAGCTGCTCGAGCTGGGGGTGCACAACACCCTCGAAGAAATCGCAGAAGCGCAAAGAACATCTCAGCGCGAGAGACTCCAAACCACACGAACGGGACGAAGCATCCTGGCCAGACTAGGCCAAGGCACGAACACTACTGACAACGAAGCGAAGAGACATCACGCCCTCCCGGAAAGGGCCCTCCGCCGACTGGTGGTGGCGCCCCTACCAAAGAACATGCACCCGGAGCACAGCCAAGGCCGACGAGACGCACGAGCCAAGGCCCTCACTGAAGCACATGCCAACGATAACGGCGCCTTATACGTGGATGCCGCTAAATACAAAGACAAAGAAGACACATACGTGGCCGTAGCAATACGCGCCACAACGGGCGAAATCTACAGTGCTTGCAGCGTCCGTGCGAAGCAAGCGCATCAGGCGGAAGAAGCCGCCATTGCGCTGGCCCTCGCCGACAACAAGTGTACAACGATCCTGAGCGACTCGCGCACAGCGGTCCGGAACTACGGCCAGAAATAATGTGTGTGCCAGTGCGGTGCGCGTGGTGAAGTGCAGTGACAGACAGTGCACCGACGGACTGCGGACTCGTCTCCGATGGTTCCCGGTGCATCAAGGCTGCTCCTTCGGGAGCAACTCCCCAAACCGCAATGAGACGGCGAACGCCGCTGCGCGAGGTCTTACTCGCCGCGTGGTGGCACCAGCGTCCCTCGTCTTAGCGGAGGGAGTAGCCACCGACGATGAAGACGACGAAGAAGAAGCCGAACTGGTAACGAGCTACGCGGATGTGCTGGAATGGTACCGGAGCGCACGTCGCTCAATGCCGGACCCACACCCGCAGCTCACCAGAGAACAGGCGGTACTCTACAGACAGCTGCAAACGAACTCGGTGCTCACGCCTGCGCTCGCGCGCTTCATGTGCCCCGACGTCTATGAGAGTGCAAAGTGTAGTGTGTGTAACAGTGCGACCGCCACGCTAACTCACGTGTTGTGGGATTGTAAACTGAATCCGGAAGAGGCAGCGGCCTACCCAGGCAGACTGCCAACGGACATTGCCAGTGCCGTAACGGCTCAGGACTTAGAGCAACAGCTACATGCGGTCCAGCGGATCGAGACAGCTCTCGCTCGCCAAACGCGCGGGGACGCACCTGACGGGACCCAGGGGCGACAGCCTCGTGGAGCACGTTGGGTTCCCCGGCGTAAGCGTCGAGACGCAACCTTGATGACTGCATATAGTCCGGTAGCAAGAGGGCCCTGCGTGGCACCCTGCTACCTCCGCCGGTGCTTTAATAAAGTTCACTTCTCTCTCTCTCTCTCCACTTCGTTGTCGTCGCGGCGTCGGCACGGCAGCACGCGACAGGGCTCCCCCGCCGTATAGACGGAGTCTCGGTCAAAATGTGTCCATTTGACAGTGCTGGTCGAGAAGGCGGAGTGGCGAAGGGGTTCTCAGTTTTCTTCGGGAGGTCGGGGCTGGGAGTAGCGCAGAGGTCGGGTAGTGCATAGGAGTTTTCTGTGAGGAGTAGTCATGTGCATTGGTCGGCAAAAAAAAGTGGAACTCACTCAGACTCACTCAAGAAATATATCTTGCGCTTCGGGCTCACTCAGACTCAGACTACCCAAAACTTTCCTGAGAGGAGCTCACTCGGACTCACGCTCACCAAAATATTACTGACCCGGACTCACTCAGACTCACGGCTTGATCTGAGTATGAGTGAGTCCGAGTGAGTCGACTCATGAGTGAGTTCGCCGACCTATGGTCATGTGAGGCTCTTCCTCGTTGCAGGTTAGATGGCTTCCTTCAAAACTGGTGGGTGTGTTGCGTCGAAGCCTTGTGGGGGTGCGCGCACGGAAGTGCCATTGCTGTGTGGATCTGTGCGAGCGCGCAGCAGTGGGCGGCGGCTTGGGTCGAAATCCGTAGCATCGATCGAAGCACGGGCAAGGAGGTTGACGGCGTGGAAGCTTGACTGTGCTTGACCCACAGTGACTGGCAACTACACGCCGTTCTTGACCAGTAGGCAGGAACTTCACTGCGACGGTGTAGGGCAGTGCTTGGCGTTTGTCGATTCCGGAGGGCTCCGCAGCTGTGCCGAGCTTTTGTGCGAACACGGGTGCATCAGGTGACGTTGCAGTAAGAGCTGGCGGACGTCGTGGTGGGCTTACGGCAGCGTTGGCAATTGTTTGCTCCTCGGGCAATGCTTCTGGTAGGAGCTTACTGCAGGCGTTCGAGGTCTCCGACAGACATGTCGTTTGTGCGCTTGACGGGGAAACAGAGTGGGAGCGCGAAAGACGCGCTGTAGGAGCCATCACCCGTTGGGTGGAGTGCGCACGCTGTGGGCGTCGAGAACACTCGAGTGGTACGGCGGCGTCTGAGGACAGAACTGTTAGTTCACTTGACGGAGAGGTATCCGTAGCTTCTATGAGTTCTTTTGCGGCCGCTGGCGTTGCCACATGCCATGATGATTTCGGTGCTACGAGTACTTCACTGAGTTGAGCTGGTAGATGAACACTTTCGTCGGGAATGGCAGGTGTAGTGGACAATACGTCTGTCGTGAGGCGACACTCGTTCGTTGCACGTGACGTGCACACCGTCGTCTTGGGTGTCGCGTCGAAAACGATGTCTTGCGTTGATTGTGTGGCTACTAGTGAATTGATTGATGCCGGCGGCGTGTCTGTGACGGCCCGAGGTTTTAAACTAGCGTTTAGCACGGCAGGGAGTGAGTGACGTAGGCACTGCCGGTTGCAGTAGGGCTAGCACGAATCCACGAAGTCGGTCATATGCCTGTGGCCCAGGAGGAGGCACAACGGATCGCAGAGCAGAAGGAAGCATGGCTACCGTGATGGCGTACCTGTCCTGTTGCGAGACGATGTTACGGAGGTAGAAACCATCCGCCATCTTGGTGAGCCAGATGGCTGGGCTTCGTGGCCAGAATTCGGGAAATGGCGGCGGTAACAGAATGCAGTGCGCCGTGGTTTGATCTGGTAGTCGCGCCATGGTAATAGGAGGGTGAGAGGTCGGTTGAGTCGGTGCGAGTGTCCGGTGGAAACTTCTGGAATCTTGTTCCATGGTCCGGTGTCACCACTGTAGCGGAGAGGTAGAAGAAGAACGATGCTGCTACATCGAGTTACAAAAACCAACTGATTTATTCCATGGCCCGCGCGCTCGCCTCCTCGCGCCTGTCTCCACTTCGTTGTCGTCGCTGCGTCGGCACGGCAGCACGCGACAGTTTCAAAGTTTCAAACGGTCAGAGTTATGCGCACAGATGTTCCTCTGATCGCGGCACGGTTGAGCCACGCTGTGAGAACCGAGACATTCCGAGTGAGAAGGCGGTGCGAATGGAGCACGATCACGGTATTGCGTTCTAATGTTGACGGCGAACCTCCAGCCTCCTACAGGCTTTTGAAATAGCTCTGAATTTTATACGTCAGTTGTTTTCTCATTGTGTTCGTTTTCGCATGGTGTATGTTTTTCACAATATCAGTGCTTCTATTCTTCCTCACGCGCAGTATTCAAAATCCGCTAGCCTAGTGGCGGTGAGGAAATGCTTACTGCGATAGTGAGTATCAATATGTATTTCACAATAGACTTGCTATATAGAAGCTGCGTTTCTGAACCAAATGACGCGGTACTTGCTTGAACTTGGTGATATGCAAAACACGAGGAATTACATCCATACTGAGCCTTCGGGAAGTATGGAGTAGTGCGTAATTATAATTCAGAATTTTATTTTCGGGCTATCGCATGGCAACACTACCCAACAGTAGCCAACACTTAAGATCAACGATTCTGTTACTTCTTGTGAACTGTAGTGGCATACCTTCATTCTGCTGTCAGCCGTGGTGGTGTAGCGGTTATGGTGCTCAGCTGCTGACTCGAACGTCGCGGGTTCGATACCGGCAGTATTTCCGTGAAGGCGAAATGCGAGAGACCCGTGTACTGTGCGATGTCGGTGCGCGTTAAAGGACACCAGGTGGTGGAATTTTCCGGAGCCCTCCACTAAGGCGTCCCTCAATATCACACAGTAATTTTGAAAGGTTAATGCTCAGATATAATTATTATTTCATCATTCGCTGAAGGTTCTGTATTTTTATCTGCTGCTGCAACTCTTCTTCTGGGCTTTCTTGATGTAGAGACTGCATTTTATCCTTACTCGTTGTGCCAATAGCACACTACCGTTACACGACTTGCCGAGTGACTGCTACGGTTGCTTGCTGCAACGACCGCACTGTCCTTTGTTATCTGAGCGTTGACTGTAAGGTATCTACGTGTACACCACGTGGCATGGACTTTTGCCAAGACAACAGCGCTATCCTAATTTAATTCTGTAGACATAAGGCATATCGTCATACACCGGGTGCTCAAAATAAAGTTCTATGACATTCTTAATAATTAAGCCTACGATGTGCATGAAAACCATCTTTGTAGATGAGTAATGTGTCCAAGGGAGACACAGTGTGGGATAATAATTATCGCTGTCAGCCACCGCAAAAACAAAGCATGAATTATGCCATTTTTAGTAACTGTGGTTAAGGGGGCATGTATTAGAGAAAATTTGGAAGCAGTTTTGTTTTGACGAAGTTCCACTTGGAAGAATTCTTCTGGCCTGTCCTCACGCCGAGATGTCCCACTGCAACGTTTAATTTACTGCGGTTCACGTGATTACGCGTGCAAGACAGTGAGATAGTCACGATGCTCCTACGTGATGGGACGAGCACTTATTCGTTGCCATCGCAAGCCGGTAGTAGAGGGTAACCGTTATCGTGTTTTCCTATGCTTTCGACCCATCGTCGGATGAAACGCTGCACGGAATTGCCGCTACAGAGAAAAGACAAGCTTTGCAGCAGCCTTCGCTGTTTTGCGTGTGTAGTGACCCAAACTGCAATCGAAATTCGCAGCCGGATATCTTGCAGCATGGACATGCTGTAACAGTTATTCCAAGTGTGGCTGTGAGAAGCACGACTGAATCCAACTTTGTAATAGACATGCCCTCTTACAGCACTCACTGAAAAGTTCAATATTATTAGTTCACTATATTCAATATTAGTTTAATGGGCGGCTCACAACGATAATTATCGTCCAGCGCGGCGGAACAGTGGTTACGGTGCTCGGCTTCTGACCTGAAAGTCGTGTGGGTTCTATGCCGATCGCGTCGGTCACATTTCGATAGAGGCGAAATGTGTGTGTCGTTTCCTTCTTTGTGGTGCGTCTTTGCGTTTGCGCTGTAAATGTACTTCTAGAAATGCTAGTGGCCCGCGTACTGTCAGTGCACTTTATACACTTTATACAACATCACATGGTCGAAATTTCTGGAGCCCTCCACAACGACGAGCCTCGTAATGATATCATGGTTTAACCAGACGTCATTATCAACACTAATTATCTTACTTGTGTCGCTTGAGGTAGACAACTGTGATTCAAAGGTGGTCTTCACGTACCTCCAAGTGCTGATTTTTAGGAGAACTGTTCATCTTAAGTTTGATCACGCGGCAACGTAGTACATACGACACCGTGCATTCCCATGAATGGTTAACCGTTACATTGCGAACCATCGGACGAATGATTTCCCATGGAGAGCAGAGCACAAAGGGTTATGAACTCGAAAAGCGGGTGTTAGGGGGCTAGTTGATCAGACATAATACGTAAACTTAAACCATTGGATGAACGATTTCCCGAGGAGGGTAGAGTTGGAAGGATTGAGCCCTAAACATTAAATCATTTGCAGAGAATGCTGCTATGCATGCACACTATACGCGAAGTTACCATATTGCTGTATTCTCTAAAACCTCCCGCAGGGTGTTCTCTGTGCAGAAGCTGCACCACTAAAACGGAAAAACAAACTGTGAAGGTACCTGCCAGAGATTGGAGCCGAATATTGGACAAGGAGATAGTTTAACGCCAGAATTCATTCGGCGGCACTGCGTGAGAACATCTGTGTCGGATCCGCTGTCTTATCGCCATCGTTACGCATTAATTCCTTTGAAAGATTGTTCGTCTGGCAATGAAAGTCGCTTGGTTCAAGTTCGAAGATAAATGGGCAGCGGCCATATTAATGGCCTTCGGCGGGCGGCCTGACAGGTACTCTCGGCAGAGATATTGGTCGTATACCCGGGAAAGAAAATTGATCGCAGGAAGGAGAAACTCGTTTAGGTGGTGGTTAATGCTGTTTTACCGTGCATATGGCTTCCTCTGTTTCGAAACTTTCCTTGGCACTAAGTACGCTGACATAAGTTGGCGTATAAAATACTTGAGCCTCCGTTACATATTTCGTATGGAGATCTCGTTGCCTGATATGAAGTTCAAGTTGCAATATGTACGACTGGCAGTATAACGAGTAAATGTTGTTATGGCTTACAAAAATTGGAGAACGCTTGAGGTTCGCCTTCAAGAGCAGATCATGATAGCGTAATCGGGCCTCGTGGGCATCGTCTTCTGAACTGCTAGCCTGCTTCGGTTCTCGGTGCATGCCTCAATTGTGCCGTAAGGAAACAAAACGACTGTGCGCTTAACATTGGCCATTTCGAAGTATCATTGAATGCCTACTGCAAGCACTGTTAAGTGTCCACTACGCCATTATTATTCCTTTTGCGAATCAGCGAATGGCCCACTACGCGCCCGTAGGGCAACACACGAACCTGCGCAGTTGTTCACTTTGTTGATGATTCTGCTGCTGATGATGATTAAATATGTCTGAGCGCTTTGTAATTGGTGGGTCTTTAAACCCCCCCCCCCCCCCCCCTACAATACACATGCTTTGAAGCCTGGTGCGATTCTGCGCTTCTGCCATGCAATATATGATGCGTTATAGAGACTCCTTCCACTACATGATATTCATATAGTGTTTTTTTTCCAAATCAGTTTCAACAAATATCATGACTCTGTGGTAGAACACCTGCTTGCCACGCAGACTGTCCAGGTTCGATCCTCACTCGGACTCGAAAATTTTACTATTTATTAGATGCGAAGCATCTTATGCTCGGGGCTCTGTCCGTCCCGCGTCCCCCCCGTCCCGCGTCCCGCGTCCGGCCACTTTCATGAAGTAGGGAAGCACCCATTATGCGAACCAGAACACTGTAGTAATATGAAGGCCGTCAACCCTACTACAATCATCAGAGTCATGGCCGAGAGCACAGAGCGGCTGCTTAGTAATAATGGCTAGGCAGGTGGTGTCTGTCGCCCAGGTTGACCCCATTCCTTGAGTCATGGCCGAGAGCACAGAGAGTCTGCTCAGCAATGGCTAGGCAGGTGGTGTCTGTCGCCCAGGTTGACCCCATTCTTTGATCTTGCTTGCATGTGTTTGGAGGGGGGCTTAGTCCGTCCCTCCTTCCCGCGTCCCACACCACCACAACGCATGCGCGTCCCCTCCCCCCTCTCTCTCCTACGCTCACCCCCTTTCTCTCCTCTAGGAATCATCTACTCTACGGAGCGCCCACAGCGCATTCGCGTCCCCCTCCCCTATGCTCTCGTACGCTCACCCCCCTTCCTCTACTCTTGGAATCATCTTGGAATACTCTACGGAGCGGCTCCGGCGTCCCACAGCGCATGCGCGTCCTCTCCCCCCTCTCTCCTCTAGGGAATCCTCTACTCTAAGGAGCGGCTCCGGCCTCCCACACCCCCCACAGCGCATGCACGTACCCTGCCCCTCTCTCTCGTCTCCTACGCTCTCCCCCCCGTCCTTTCCTCTAGGAATCCTCAACGGAGCGGCGCGCACGACAGGTGGTGTGACAGCTGCATACTCCGCTGTGGGCACCACGGTAGTTCCGCGGTATGAAAATGACGGAGCGCGCGCGCCTCATTCTATCTCCTGTGCAGCGCCGCGATGAGCGCCCGGGCCGCTGCCGCGAATCGGGAGCGGCGACGTTTCTCCCGCTCAAGCTAAGCCATCTCCCCGCTGCTTCGCATCCACACATGGTTCCCTTTAGCGGGAGATGGGGAAGATTTTTTTTTTATTAGCATCTTGTTGGATTTTTCGGTCACGGACAAGATGATGATTTTTCGCTCACAACCAGCGATGCCAATGCCGACACCGACGCCGACGCCGGAACTTCTGCGAAAGGAGCTCTTTAAGGCTATCGCGTACAAATGTTTGCTGTAACATAGTAGAGCATTCACCGGGAATATCAGCGTTTGGTGAAAACTATGGCTGATACACGTTAATATTCATTTGTAATAACATAGTTCGTAAACAATTTTATCGGCGTTTTCTGTTATTTCTAGGCAGAAATACTCTGCTTTACAAACAAAAATTCTTTCTGTTTCTAATACTTGCAATATACAGATGAACTGCACTTTACCTTCATAGTTCATATTAATTTAGTTTGTTGCGCGTAAACATCTTTGACAATAAATGTCATTTCTTTTGCCAGTATTTTCTCCTGAGTCTAGTAAAGGTGATGAGGAAATTGAAATAAATGACAATGCTTGTTTTGCTTAATGGCAAAGCCTAAGCCCTCCGAAATTTCCCCTGTTTAAACCAACTTCACTGTGTTGAGTTCAATAAAGTTGACGGCAACGGTGGCCAGTTCCGCACCCATCAGCAACCTCAAAATAAACTATTGGTTCCATCACTAAAACATATAGGAACAATACGCTTCGCAAACTCAATTACCGTGTTTTTAAAGCAAAATTTGCGTTGAGGCATTGCGTAGAAATTTGGGGTAACCACTCGTTCCCGTGGTCCGAAATCCAATACTTATTTTGTGGGTGATTGGATGTTCAATAAATACGCACAACTATATATAGCAGCCTATTTCTGAGTTTATCCTTTACTCAGTAGTCATTCAAACATTTACATGTCATTTGTTTGCTGTATTATTGCGGACAGAGAGGGATGGAAAAAAGCCCTTTGACACCCATTTCCCCCAACATCACGGTTTTATAAGAAACCGGCATTGACCAGGAAAATCACATCCCCATATGTTTTCGCTCACACGTGTTTTTTCGGCTGTTTGGGCACCTTTCTGATGGGATTCGTGTCCCCAGGGTCTGAGGCTTTACGGTTCACGAAATTGGATTTGCACATCTTACACCGTTCGTGGGCAAGGAAGGAATTTCTTTTGTGCTCGTTCGAGTAATTTCAGTTCCGTATTCCTGACAAGGCAAGTAAGAAGCGATGAACGTCTCTCAGTACCACAATGCACTGATTGGTTAACCAAATAAAGAGAACCAAAAAGTCCCAAGGGTGAAAGTGAATGAAAGTAGCACGAGCACGGTACTGGTTAGAGCCGCACATAAAAGTTCGCATGATGGAGCAATCTGGTCCTTCGATAAAGCTAGCTCTTTTGGTTTGTGCAGAATTGCAAACTCACCCTCGTCTGAAAAATATGGGGTCAATCTAAGCATAGAAATATCAAAGAAAACTTCAAATTAAATACAAAGAAACTGGTGACTATTAAATCTATTGTTTAATGGAAAGCATTCTCAGCAAGATAATCTAGGAGTCACTCTATTTTCACAGAAATAACTAAACAATAGAGTCGCACGACGAGGCCACTAGCGATGCAGTCAATCGATCGAACTGCTGATATAATGTAATGCTCTTCATAAAATGTCAGCCATGTTTATTTATGTCAATAGCGTGCCTGCAAACGTTCTTTCACACTCAGTGAACAAACCATCACGTGTGCACTCGCCATTTGTCCATATCAGCATAGTGAACACTGTGGCCTGCAACTTTGGCGGTTGCATGTACACAATAGCACACGTTCCGTGACACTGCCCATGCTTCGAAACTCAACCACGCTCTCTCACACCTGAACTCCGTGACCATGTTCAAGCACCACTCTCGGAGGGCGAAAAAGTCTAGGATTTTCGCTAGGTGGATATAGTTGTCCCTTGTTGGAGCTGTTTGCAAATGTGTGTGTGCGTATATATCTTTATCAGCGAAGGGTGCACGTTCCCGGCTTTTTCGAAAGGTGGCGTCGCGCAAAAGCCCGCCTGTCACGGCCTCACAAATGCGCCTACAAGCCGCCAAGTGGGCTCATTTTTCCTCGTCAGATCCTGCCAAACAAATTAAAAAATCATCCCTCAAGGCTGTGCTTCGTTTGCAAGGCACACGGCAAAAAGTTCGAGAGCCGATCGGAGTGCGAAAAATGCGAAGTTGCTCTTCACACACCTGTGTGCTTCAAACTTTTTCGCACACATGTCCGCCTCGGTGGAACAGTGGCTACGGTGCTCGGCTGCTGACCCGAAGGTCGCGGGTTCGATCCCGGCCGCGGCGGTCGCATTTCGATGGAGGCGAAATGGTAGAGGCCCGTGTGCTGTGCGATGTCAGTGCACGTTAAAGAACCACCAGATGATCAAAAATTTCCGGAGCCCTCCACTACGGCGTCTCTCATAATCATATCGTGGTTTTGGGACCTGAAAACCCCAGATATTATTATTAAAGTTTTTTACACACGAAAATCTTACTGAAACAGTTTATGCAATGAAGCATTGCTAACAGACTAGAGCAAGATTTGTTATTCTATGACGTTTTTTGGCGGATTTTATTGCGATTTATATGCACCAACCCATGCCACCTCCGGGTGCGAAAATTATTCCGCCGAATACCAGGCGGGACCGGCCGCGGAGAGCGCGTAAGCCAAGCTGTCTCAGAGCTGAATAGACTCCTTGACAAATATCATTTCGTCATCGCAGAAACTTGTCTGTAAATGTGTTTGCCTTTGTGGAAATGAAGGTAAAGAATTACGGTAGCAAAGACAGATTTTAGACCTGCCGATCAATTCACATAATCATTCTCAGGCGGCACATACTTCCCAATTTAGTTTCTGCAACCAAAATATATGATCTGAAAGGTCGACGCGAACATCTACGTCTGACTTTTAGAATCAATACAGGCAGCATAGGCGAATGCTTTTGAACCAACTGCTCATTTATACTGCATAGAACATCGCAGGTTCGTTGATGTTAGAATCCTGATATTCACTTTTTGTTTTTTCTGATTGTTAAAATGTGTGAGGAAAAGGTGTTCTAGCAATTATCTGCACAAAATCAACTTTTTCAAAATAATGAGAAAGGCAGTTCGCTAGAATAAACGTTAAGGAGTCAGCAATATGCCGGGTCTGTATGTGCTCCTCGAGTACTAACACAGCTCTTATAAGCAGATTTACAGTCCTCGAAAAACAGCTGCTTTTTCCATTTGCTTCAAAAACAACATAGAACATTCGAACAACATTATGACAAGAGTCATTGTCTTGCTTACTATAGGTTGTTAAGTTCGGTATATATGTCAGTTCATCTAAATTGTCAGCTCACTTATTTTCAAGAATACTGCAGTATGGCAACACAACTAACATGTAGCATGCTACACTCTAAAGCAACACTGCTATGCGTGCAAGCGTATTACTTTCCCTCTCTTTCCTTCTTCCCTTCTCTATTCTTTTCCTCCCTCTTCCCCCCTTCCCACGTGTAGGGTAGCCAACCGGGTGCAACCTGGTTAACCTCCCTGCCTTTCCTTCGCTTTTCTCTCTCTCTCTACCCGAAAGAGGAGTAACGGAGCCCAATAGGCGCGCGCGATGAACGGATAGACCTTGAAGGAGTACAGAGGGATGCGTGCCGTGTGCAAACCAGTTAGTCTCCAAAGGGATGAACCGCGCGGGCGATGCTGGCCGTGTGCAGAGATACGTCACGTGTGCAAACCGTTGTCTAGGGAACTAACCGTCCTCCTCGCTCATGGGTCAGGCTTCTCACTTGTTTTCATGGTGGCGCGTTGGCGGTTGTGCCGCGCTCGGAGAGTTCGACGATCTAGGCGATCTAGGAACTACGCCGTGGTTCTTTAGATATACACGTATGCGTGAATGAGCGTGTGGTGCTGCTTTTACGTTTCGCCGCACCTATGAAGTCAGGAGCTGGTAGCTGGTCTCGACACGTCGTGACGCCGTGCTGTATATCTCTGGCGTAGTCAAGGCACTGCGTCGACTGCGTCGCCACCGGCGGCTGGCAATGGCGGCCGAGAAGACAGTAGGCCTATCGGATCCATCTTCAATCTGACTCTGTGAAGAAATCGGCGCTGGATTCTTTCACAAGTAAGTGACCATACTTTATTCTGCCGTACTTGTCGCGTGTGCGAAACGCATCGCGCTTGTCGGCAACGGGCTCGCTCGTGTTGTACATCGCGCGCACGAAATTCACCGAGAAGGTCGGCTTGGCTGTCAGCTCGCTTGTGCTTTGTGAATGCCTGGAAATCGGCCGCCATTGCCGTCGGCCCCCCCGGACGCTCGCTCATCGAGTGTTGGCCGCGGTCGTGAGCTGCGGGCTCGCGATATTGGGCAGAGGCCTCGCCGCTGCGGTGCGACTCGTCCAAAACGCATTCCGGTTGCCGGCAACGAGCTTGGTTGTATTTCGCGCGCCTGACGTGCACCGGCAGTTGGCGGGAGCTTTAGCTAGCCGACACTCGGGGGAAATTGGTCGCCATTACCGTTCGCTTCCCCGTCACTGGGTCGCAAGCCGCTCGGCGCCGTTGTGGCGGCGGCCCCGCGTTCGCTCGCTGCATTCTGCCACTCGCCCGGGGAACGTTGTGGAAATTTGTCGCCATAACGGACGACTTCCTCGACGTTCGCTCGGAAGCAGCTTTGCGCCGTTCGTGGCGGCGGCCCCACGTTCGCTCGCTGTACGCTGCTGCTCGCTCGGAAGCAGCTCGGCGGTGGCCCCGCGTTCGCTCGCTCTTCTGTTCGAGGTTCGCTGGCGGCAGAAGCTCCGCGTTCGGCCCCACGTTCGCTTGCTCGAGCTATACGACGTCGCTCGCAGAGAACTCGCGGACTCGTAAGCGGCAAGGCGGTTCGCGGCGGGATGGCTGCGGCTGCCGCACCTCAGCTGTTGCGCTATGTGTCTCGAAATGCGTCTTTGATGATGTATGGACATCACGGTGAAATTATTTGCATGCCATATTTTAGACGTGTGTTGTTATTTCACCTTGTACGTATTTTGCCATGTGCGTGCATCTTCGTCCTCTCTCTCACGTGTGACTGACTATTTGCAATCTTCTTGTGCAGCGGTTTTCCACAACGTGCTGTGTGCGCTGGTGCGCGCAATGCCAGCCATCTATCGCTTCCGTTGGAGCAGCTTTACAAAGAGGAATGTACGAGATATACGACAACGTGGCTGGACCTGTATTTGACGTTTCACAGTGAATTCACCGAAAGAATGCAGAAACTTTTTATGTAATAGAGAAATAAAACATTTCATTGTCTCACTTTTGTCTTTTGTTGTTGCATTGACTGCGAAAGCAGTGAAATACGCATAACTAAATATTTTTTCGTGTGTTCTTTTCCGCGCCATTTGTTGCTCACTGCAGAGAAGAACACGCGAAAAAAACATTAAGCCTTGCGGAGAGTATCTGTAGAAAATTATCCCTGGGGATTAACGTATCATTTGAACTGGGGATAAAAGTTCATCCGAGTGGAGTATTTTAGTGGACCGACGGTTCCTCCGGTGAGGTGCAACTGTGGGGACTAACGGTTGCCCGGTAAGGTGTAAATATGAGGACTAAATGTTAGTCCATTGAGGTGCAACTGTGGGGACTAACGGTTGCCCGCTAAGGTGTAAATGTGAGGACTAAATGTTAGTCCATTGAGGTGATCTGTGGGGACTAACGGTTGCCCGATAAGGTGTAAATGTGAGGACTAAATGTTAGTCCCTTGAGGGGACTAACTGTTAACTTGTGGGGACTAACTGTTAGACCCGGTGCCGTTAGTCCTTAAAGGGACTAATGGTTGTGGCAACCCCATTAGTCCCCAAAGGGACGAACCACACACCCTTTTAACACCCTTTTGCCTTAGAGTGTACAAGCACATCGAATGGTACTGATGGTGGTTTCACGACCGGGTCAGTGTTATGGCGTTCGGATGGGGCACTAAGCGTGTCACTTTACGCTAAGCAAGAAACACTGTAATTCTGATGCAATGTATGGCCAACAGCCAACATTTCTCAAAACAAGCGCGCAATGAAAACGTAATAATGGTTCAATTTTTCTTCGAAAGCGAGCGCATATCCAGAGCTGGTGCTGCAGATACTGTTGGTGCAGAACACGACGCTATTGGTGCAGATACTATTATCGACTGGAAAGTTTCCCTCTTTATGTTAAAAGTGTCCCATTTTGTCCAACGTTACAGATGGCCCACTTGAGGGCCTTCCGCCTTTCCAATGTTTACAAATATTTCCTCCAGTCGCGACTCGTTAAGACCAGCGACAACATCTCGCTGACTTCTATTACGTGAACATCACTAGCATAGACATCTTTACAAGATATCTTTTTTTTTTGAGCTAGTAATAAGGCAGTTAGAAATTCTTACGCCTACTTTTCTACGTGCACAGGGACCAACTCACATAATCGGTATATAAATGAAAAATTTAGTTCTCATCGTTTCCCTCGGTAGAAAAAAAATGTTTTTTGCACTTTGAGTTCGTACCGGCGCTTTTAAACTTATTAAAAAATTTTTCATTGAAATCAGAAATTAACTTAAACGGTAAGCGCCGACGTCCGACAGGACGGCCAGAACGCACCACTGAACTTTAAAAACATGCGTGAAGATACTTTTTTATATTTTTATTTTCTATGAATAAACCCGATTTCTATAACGAGAGACATGACACTGCAAGGCGTGTTGAGCTCGGTAACAAACACAGTAACTCCGGAGACTGCGCTTTCGGAACAAAAACGCGCTTTATACTTGAATGCGGGCCGTTTGAGTTATGCAGATCCGTTCAGTACTCAAAATGCACAGATCAATTTGCAAAAGAGCCACAGCGCACTTCTCAGGCGTTGTGCGAAGTGGGCTTTCACAGCGAAAGCTGTTATGAGATGACAACAAGGGCCGTTTTTCGCGCCGTAGTTGTCCGCCGCCGCCGCCGCTGTCCGTAACCACTATCGGGCGAAATAATAATAATAAACAATGAATGCCTTGTACAAATGGTTTTCTATGAAGAGGCGAAAGTGTCCAGGGAGGAAATCTCGGAGGCATTAATTTCTGTGGCTGTCTAATAGCAGTAAGTTGCAGCATTTGCACAGCTTGTTCACATAGATTTTTCCATATAGTACAGCGAAAACGTAAAGTAGTAAACATTCACGATGCATAAACACGCGTATATTTCCATCACACCGACATATATATGTGTGAAAGAAAACCAAGAATGGGAAGGACGTCTGTGGTTAAGTATGAATGTGAGGGGCCGAGATAGCTTTTTTCTTTTCCTTCATAAGTGAACTCCACTGAAACTGTCTTCTTTTCTTAGGTGTCCTCGACTAGAAAAATGACAGAAAAAAACGCATGGCAGCTCTACTGCTGGGAGACCTGAGGAAGTGCGCCGCACGGGCATGCAGCGATTTCCGTTCGTACAGTTCCCACTGCTCCGTTTACCAAAGCGTCGGTGACGCCAATGTTTGAGGTAAATGCAGGGATTCCCCGGCACGAGTGGAATCTTGTTAGGGAGATTCGAAATCTCGGTGTGCGACATTGCGCTACCTTTTCTGCGCTTTATCGAATTCCTGCTTGTTACGGCAGTTGAGATACGTGTCGTCTGGAGCGAGTTCCGTCAGGCTCTTTGCGCCATCATTTTCATAACGCCGCTGACCCCATCAGACGCAGCGATGCCGCTGCGTCTAACTTCGATACCCCTCTTCCTCCTTTACTTCTTAGAGTGTGGAAAGCCGCACACGGAAGAGAGTTGAGAAGAGATGCACGAATAAACAAGGCGCTCTCGGCATACTCTTGGGGTCCTGAACCATACCTCGGCCTAAGCGATGAAAGTATTGTATGAATAGCACCCATTGCTATAAGCAGCTCAGCCAATTTTTGCTACCGTGCGCGGCTGCCAGATGTCGTCATTTAGCATATACCGGGCCATTGGCCGACATCTGTCGCTTGGGTCAGATGTGCTCCTGGCTATTTTCAATGCATATAACAGTCGTTGTAGTTATAAAAGGCGGCTAAAGTAAGCAAACGACTTTGCTTTTGGTCTTGGTAGGAACGACACACTCCGGAAAGAAGACAGCTGTCGTTAGCAGGACGTGCGCGCGCGTGCTGAAGTCAGCGCGCCCCTTGCACGCTCGAGCCAATGGTTGGCCTTACTGCCTTTTCGGCATGGCTGACTTTGTGTCTCGTCGGTTAAAATTTCATTTTCGTTACCACAAGTGACATCAGGCATTACAAAGATTCCGTGCAGTCCTCAGTTCTGACTGCGCGGATCACTGCGCTGTTAAGTGCGTGCGCAGCGCTTCCAGCGGGTTCTTTTGTAAATGTACGGTGAACTGTACTCCGTCAAATGTGTGGGTTAGATCAAGGTTGACGGTTCAAACACGAATTTTTGGCAGAACATGCACGAGATTGTGAATACATTTCAAGGTTTGAATTATATGCCTCGCATCGAAGTGACCGACGTTGCCACTAAGTTTACTCCCTGCGGTAAGGTCACCAGTACAACCTGAAGTCGTCTGTCTACTCATAGGTGCGCCTTTGTTTCGGGTCGCCATCTATCAACAAGGAAACTTTCTCATATCACTGGCACGAGCGCATGCACGTAAGCGCAACCTTCCATGTAGAGAGAAAGTGTGTGTGGCTTTGCGACAGCTTCTGTTCTCAAGGCAGTGGCGCTTTGACCTGTCATCCGGTGGACAATCATAGAGGAAAATCTTCAGGTCCCTGATGAAAACTTAAGAGCACGATGCGGCGCAGAGCACGTGCGGAGCGGGCGCGGGACGGCACCGCTAGAAGAAGAAGATGAATAGGCAGTTCGATGAATAAACCATTACCGAGGGCACGTCAGTCTCTGTCTTCTACAGTCCCGGTATGATATTCCTCGTGTTATGCATCGCTGCTTACTTAGAAACAACGCCTTGACCTTCCATCCAGGATAGAGCGGAAAAGCACGTTATTGGTAGACACCTCCCACACGGATACAGAACTGTTACAGGCTACGGAAGTGTGTTCGAAACATCGCGTGCAGAGCCGTACGCTCTGCGCGCGCTGCGACAGTGGGATTGATAGGCGTGTTATGCCTGCTGCCGACGCACGCTCACGATCAAAAATAAGCCGTGCTCTAAGGACGCATACCTTATCTCAAGTATACGGCGGTTTAAAAAATGGAACTGCCAAGTAGAATATGCTTCAACTGCAGGAGTTTATCAAACTGTGCTGGTTTGTACATCGTTAGGGACGCCAACACACAGCACCAGAGACGGGACATTATGAGAACGGTCTAGACCGGAAGCACGTCGTGAGACTGGTCTAGTCGGTAATTTATTACATCTCTGCACAACACAGGGGACACAAAAATATGGCAAAACCTGGCGCTGACTACAGAATGTAATGTATTACAAGCAGCAACAATATGTTCCCAATATACGTGATCACAAAATAAAAGAGTGGATATACGATGGGAAACTATAAGAAATTTCACAGCAGCGTCAAGTTTCACCGCATGACAACTTTCACACTACGCCGTGTTTTTGTGATTACCTCATTGCGTGCGATTCAGATAGACAAGTTACGTCAGTATCAAAGAGACCGTCGTCATTCCTTATTTCAAGCTCGGACGCTTTCTGACAAACCGATTTGCGGCGACCCTTTCACCATCTCATTCGTAGGCAAACTTGCCCTTGCAAAGTTTGAAAGGCAGAAGTGCTATCAACATAGGCTCAGAATTGCAAGTTCTTTTTTTCTTTACAACACATATCGCGCTTCAATAAGTGTAGACCTACTTCCGGCAGCAATATAGCATCGGTTTTCGCCACTCAGTTAGAGTTCCGGGATATGCGTCATGACAGTGCGGGATATTGAAGACAGCTTATATTTCACGCTCCCTCGCTTCCCTGAGACGCAGCAGGGATACGAGTGCAACTCGTGGCGCTTTATGTGGTCAGCAAACACAATATGCCAGCACATTGCAGACGTTATTGGTCGGCTGCAATCCCGGCGTCCCATCTCTAAGGAGTGCGTCAAGACGAGGGACGTGAAGTTGCTAGGTCGAGCATGATTTCGCCCAGTGACCGACTGAACAACCGAAGGGCGAGCTGTCTACTCGGGGCCAATCTGACAGGAAGATATTGGCAATATATATATATATATATATATATATATATATATATATATATATATATATATATATATATATATATATATATATATATATATATATATATATATATATATACGCTTCTAAAAAACTGTTTATTGGTGACGTTTCGATCGGAGACCGATCTTCATCAAGAAGATGGTCTCCGATCGGTCTCCGATCGAAACGTCACCAATAAACAGTTTTTTAGAAGCGTATATATATTTTTCCTATTTTGTTCTACGGCAACCGAAGCCAGACTCTTCATAATCTACGTATATATATATATATATATATATATATATATATATATATATATATATATATATATATATATATATATATATATATATATATATATATCCTTAGAAATCTGATTCTAACGTAATCAGCAGCCCCTGATATAGGCTAAAGAGAGTCGTGAGATGGCGCCGCAACATCCTTGTGAAAAAAAAAATACGGTTGCTATGAATTTGTCTGATTCACGAGCTGGGTAAAGAAAAAGAGCGAAGAAAGAGATATCCGTAACGTCATCGAATGCTAACACTCGTACGTTCATAAGCAGCGGCCACTGCAACAAGCCTAGACCGAAGCTACGTCCACTAAGGAGTAGAGCCTCCACCGTAAGCAGCAACGCGTCTTGATTTCCTTATCGGAAGGGCTCCGTGGTTTTGGAGTTTATTTTTCTTAAACTTTGCAGGCAATGTTTCGGAGTTTTTTTTTTTTTAGGTAGGAAATGCGGCGTTTATCGGAGGTAGTTTCACGTACACCCGCAATTCTCCGAAATTCAGTGTGTAATTTTGGATTATAAGTGGTTGCAATGTGTTCTTATCAATATTATTTTCAAGGAAAATGGCTTGCATTGTTGCTGTTAATGCTGTCTCTGCGTCCTTTCATTGTTTTTCACTTGCTGTTTAGTTACCCTGTTAATAAGTCTGTTGATGTGCACTGCTGTAAACTCACCAAAGTGTACTTTTGAGGGTGGGCTAGGTATTCAAGCTGCATGGCAGCTTTTTCTCACAGCCTCCCTCATCTTCTTGATGAACAATAATGGACCATCTATTATTCCTTATTCTGAGTACTCCTAAATATTTGATGAAATTAAACATGAACACGAAAACATGCGAATACACTGAGTGTAGTTTAAATGTCCGGGACATTTGAACGCACAGATACATATACACAAAAGCACAAATACTTGAATACAATACACCTACGTTTGTTTGTATTACAACCTCAAAGCTTGTTGTATTAGACGCAAACATACTTCACGGTGTTGCTGCCGATGATGGACGTGCTCTGCGTTCGAATGACGCTTTTCAGCTTTTAAAACGCCATTTGAACGTTGAAAATGCTTATTCAAAATCGGAGTTTATCGGACAAATCCGAATTGTGAAAAAGTTTACCGGCAAGTGTTTATCGGATTTTTTTCGGATTTATTCGAAAACCAGGAGCCCTAATTATGGGATGATAGGCAAATTCCACCGCCACAGCGCAAGCACCATATTCTTTCTTGAATGCGCCGTATGCCATGTCCAGTATTGAGAATGCGTTTAGGATAAGTAAGGATCAAGAACCGCGTCATATGCATCAGCGCCCTACCACACTTTCCTCTCTCCGTATTTTTACAGCAGCTCAAACCGAATCGTGCAGAAATTGTATGAACCGGTAATTTACAGTTCCGTATCTGCAATTCGTGCTACTTCCTTCAGGCCTTACATTTACAAACAAAGTCTGCGACCCCGATACACTTTTTTTTTGTGGATTGGCTCAAGTATACAAATTATGTCGCTCCGATTTATGACTTTAATGATTTCTTAAATACTCATTTATTGAACTCGTTTCGATATGAGCGTTTTAAATTAAAGCGATAGAAAGCATTGTGAGTGTTCCAGCGTCTTTCGAAGATCTAATCGCAGCCATCGCGGCTTTTGTAGCAGCGTAAATTGTTTTCGTGTTTATGATGCCTCTTTTTTATTTAAAAAAAAAGACAAACTAGTGGCTTATTGTGATTACGTGGAAGACATACAGAATATTCTGACACTTATTTGAAGAGCTTCCGACGTTCAGCCACAAAAGCTCTTCAGCGATGGATGATTCGAGATTTCTCTAGTCAGGACTGCGAACCTCTGAAGCCGTGCCTTTTCCGGCAAAATAATGCAAACATCGGCTGGACTGAGAATACGGTATCGTAGGGGAAACAGCGCAAAGACCAGGACAGAAAAGGCACACATATAACCACAGGTAGAGCTACGTGTGGTTATGTGTGCCTTTTCTATGTGTGCCTTTTCTATGTGTTTTTATATGTGTACCTACGACATGATCAACCCAAATAGCCGAAAAGTTTACCCTTCTTGAGAATACGGACGTGCCACCCTCACTGTGCCTACCTTGCTCGCCGCATGGAATGAACGGTAGCGTCGCAAATTCGAATGCTGTCCAGAATTTATCCTATGCCGCGTTTCGTGTAGTACGCCGTGAACCAGAGGCAGCATTCCGCCGTAGTTTCTGCAGTGAATCTGCGTTTTCCGCAAGAAGTTATTTCCATAATCAATATATTCTTGAGGTATAAAAGAACCACGTCGTGGTTTCGTGATGACATTGGCATGCGGAGACACTGGCGCGGAAATAAATTCTGCCTTATTGTGTTGTTTTGAGGAATACTCGAAAAGTGCGGACGCGATAAATTTGCTGCCATTGTGGGATATCTGACGTGCGGAGCATCCACTGAAGCCATGTGCCCAATAAAATACTGCTGGAACGTAGTCATGGTAGACAAAACAAATGCTTGAGTGAATTGTTCGCAGATATTTCCAGATAATACAGCGAAAACTGAAAGTAGAAAAAAAAATCACGATACATAAATACGCATATCTTTCAATCACGACATCGAGATGTGTCAAAGAAAACCAAGAACGGGAAGTACGTGTGTGGTAACGTATGAATGTGAGGGCCGAGGTAGCTTATTTTTTTTCTTTTTCTTCGCAAGTTAACTGCCCTGAAACTGTCTTCTTTTCTTAGGTGTCTTCGACTAGAAGAATGACAGAAAAAAAAAGAAACGCTGTTTATGTGATGGCAAGGTTTACGAAGGTTTGTTGGAAAACGATTTTTCCAAAAAGGGAAGAAGAATACCAGAACCTGCCGTGCATTTCTGGCGTATAGGAGGAACTCCACATTTTATAGTTAGGCACCTTTAGTTTAAGACTGGAGATGATGATATGGTTACAATGAATAGGATGGAAAATTACAGGTCAAGGAAGCTTATTTGTACTGATAAGGTTCTCCTGCAAGTATGAATGGAAACTGAATTTTAGGAGCGAAGCACCTTAAGGCCGAGGCTTGTCAGTCTACGTCCGTGTCCGCGGTGTCCGCCACGGCACAGCACCTTGTAAAAGGTCAACAAAAGGTTAACCAGAACAAAATGAAAGGATGTTTACTCGAACAAAATAAAAGGCCGCAACACCTTACAAACACCGACGTTTAAGCACCCATCAATTAAAGCATATGACAGAAAAGTTTAACAATACACTAATATCAATCATAATTGTGACAGAACAATATAAAACACCTACAAGCACAAACGCTTGATACTACTCGGCGACTTCAACGTACACATTATGGACCTTAGGACCTAGCTTTGTCGTCGACTCTCACTGTCCGTTGTCAAGGTATATAGAAAATCATTGCTATAGTCGAAACATATGTGTGTATGTGAATAAAAAAAATTAACACCATCTTCCCAAAGGGAACCCTGATGGGATGCGAAGCAGCAGCGTTGCGCACGGGTTGGCGTCACGGGTTCAACGGCGCTGACGCGGGTGCTTCGCATCCCATCAGGGTTCCCTTTGGGAAGATGGTGTTAATTTTGCGCGTGAACCGACGAGTCGGCGGTGTAGCGAGCTGCGGTCGCGGTAGTGGAGCGAGCGGCGGTAGCGGCAGGTGTTGCGGGCGAACGGACGAGGCGGCAGCTGCGGGCGCTGCGGCGAGCGCGCGGCAGGCGAGGGAGAGAGTGACGTCAGCGCGCACTGCGAGGGGAGCGTGACGTCAACGCGCAGCTGCGGCGTGACCTACTTGGCACCGCTCCAACACCTGCGGCGAGGGGAGCGCGTTGCGGCGCGTTCTTACGGACGCACCGAGGGACAGCGTTACACAGGCTAGTCAAAGAGCTGCTTCGCATCTAAAAAGGTTTACAATAGACGAACATCAATCATAATTCTGACGAGACAATATATAACGCCTACACGCTCAAACCCTTTATACTACTCGCGACTTCAACGTAGACATTATGGACCTTAGGACCTAGCTTTTTTCGTCGACTCTTTATGTCACTTTACTGTCACTTTATGTCACTCAATTTACATTATATGGGGCAAAGCTCGGGTAACGTACGGTTACTCAGCCGTACGATACCCAGTCGTCATGATTCACTTCGTGAAGATGCGTGGACTTTTTTAGGGGCGAAGAACCGTAAGACCTCACATGTCCGTCCGTCTTGAATCCGTTCGCGCCGTAGTGCACAGTCGAAGCGCAGGTGCGCCATCTGTGCGGCGCTGCGCCAAAGACAACCACATCCATCAACTCCGTGATAACACAGTGCTGCCCCAGTGGTCGCTAATATAGGCGCTCGCTCCGCGCCGTCATTGCCGCCGGCATGGACGAGAGCGCACGTAAGGCGCTCCATGCTGCGGCTCAGCGGCAACTTTGTGAGTCAGATGCACGGTGCTTCGCCCCATCGTCAGCATTCACATTCGTGGAATATTTTTTTTATATTTTCCTATCAGTTAGGAGCATCTGGTGCCTTTGGGCAATGTTCAAAGTTTAACTTTAACACCGCAACATTTTTAACGACGACACAAAGGAAAAGATAGACTGACAAATGCTGGCTTGAAACTAGGAAAAAAAATTAAGGCAACTTGTCACTACTGGTGCCAAGCCCGAAGGAAAGGGCGGAGCTGGGCAGGCTTCTTTGTTTCTCTTCGGTTTTCTCTTTCTTTCCTCCTCTCTTTCTTTCTTTTTGTATTTTCCAGTTCTTTCTGTCTTTTTTTTTCTCTTTATTTCTATTTCTCTCTATTTTTCTTCCTATTTTCTGCCTTTCTCTCTCGCTGTATTTCTCGCTTTGTTCCTCTTTTTTTCAATTTTTGCACGTGATTTTGCCTACGTTATGCCAAGCGACGACCGCATACGACAGCATACAACAGTCCGGGCCCCAAAAGTGCTCCACACTTAATATTACAATCAAGGCGATCGTATAACAACGAGGAAGAAGACTTCGTTTTGGCGCGAACGCGTGCTGAGACGGCTATGCTAATTGTGGTTTTGCCTGCGCTACGCCAAGCGACGACGACAGCACGCGATCACAGCATACGACAGCCCGGCCCCCTAAAGTGCTCCGCACTTAATACATCTTCGAAATCAAATTAAAATTTCACGTACACCAGTTTTGCTCAGAAAACTGCCATGTTTTGCCTATAACCTGCTGCATGGCTGATTAACATGGCATGACTGCATCAGTCATTCGAGTGGATTCAGAAAGCCCACATTGGGAGATATTGTGGCATTTGCAGAATACTTTAGTTGATTCATGAGCAACAAAGCGCAGCCAATGGAGGGACAGTGAGTCAATACGCATCGCATGCCACTTTACCAATTAGCAAAATACTCTTCCGCTCAAGGATATGGTCAGTCATCGCCCTAGTGTCCTGGTTTCACAGTACTTGCAGAGAGATTGTTAAAGAGTTTGCTCCTCTTGTTGCGCATTTGAAGTAGCGCACACGCATGCTGCTTTAAGAACGACTTACGAAGTCGGGAAAGATGCAATACTTGATAAGGGACTAAATCAAATCATTCTTTTACCCTTTTAGTAGCACACATTGCGTTTTGAAGCAAGAATGATGAGGCTAATGGAATGTAATGTCATGTTCACAACGAGACAATATTTTGGAAGTCTAACAAGTGGTCCGCCTTGCATGCGAAATTATGCCTTTACATATTTCATTGAAGATAGGTGATGCCATACCGTTTGCCAGATTACTAAATTATTGGATAGCTTGTTCTCCAAAACATCTTAGACTCCGTGTAATACCTCAAAACAACGTTCCAAACGTGACGTCAATGATCTTCGCATGAATAAAAAGACAAAATATCGCACGAAAATCGCATTAGCGCTGAGAACCTCCATAAAGCGAGAAACTAAGCCTAGACTGGTTGACAAATTCAATAGCAAATATTCTTGCGGCTCGAAGTAATTCTGCTCGGTGTCCCACACTGGGCTGTGTATTAAGACCTGGGCCTCCAGAACCACCTCCTGTGCACATTACGTATCAAGAGAGAGAAGAAATAGGTAGAGAAGGAAAGGCAGGGAGGTTAACCAGTCCAGGATGACCGGTTTACTACCCTACACGTGGGAACTGGAAGGGGGAGATTGAAAGAGGGAGAGGAAAGAGTGGAAAGAGAGAAAGATAGCACATGGACACAACACACACACAAACGCGCAGTCAGTCACAGTCCATCACTCTGGCGTGGTACGCGACATCGCTGTCGCAGCCGTTTGTCCAAGTCCGTTTTTCTAAAAAACTTCAGTAGTTCCTTGGTCGCCTTCAGCTGCGATGTCCTCTGTCGACGACATGCAAGAATAGATTCAACAGACATTTGTCTATTGTCAAGCTGCGCTTAGAACGGACGCCAGTGACTGTCTCTGAACATTATAGACCGGACAGTCAAGCAGGATGTGGCGTAGCGTCTCCTCGCAACGACAGGCATCGCAGAGAGCGTTGTCGGCCTTTCCAATGCGGAAGGAATAAAATTTCGTGAAGACCACACCTAACCATAAACGATAAAGCAGTGTTGCCTCTCTTCGGCGGAGTCCACTTGGCATATAGAGATGCATCACAGAGCACAGGCGGTGTTGACGATTGCTCTGGTTGGTATGGCTGCTTGGTGGGCACCATAGAGAGAGCGTGACCTCCCTTGTGCAAGCCCTCGAAGACTGCTGGCGGCATAAGACCTTAAAAGTGGTATGGTATCTTCCTGTGTGCCTTCAAGAGAGGTGCCCGAGCGGCATTATCGGCGTGTTCGTTTCCCTTGACGCCGCAGTGACTTGGAAGCCACTGAAACGTCACGTGGTGCTTTTTCTCATGCGCTGTATGAAGAAGACATCGAATTTCAAATACGAGCTGTTCGTATGCCGCGCGACGCAGTGCTGATAGCACAGATTGTAGGGCTCCCCTTGGAGTCGCCTTAGATCGACCTTTGTTGAGGTGATTCCCGATTGCCAAAACAAAGTGCAGCGCACAGAGCAGCTAGTTCCGCAGCTGTCGACGTCGTGGGGTGGTCTGTCCTAAAGCTGATAGTAATAGCTCTTCCTGGGACATTACTTATCAAGGTTTAAATGCATCTTGATATCCTGCAAAAATTATTGCTTTTAAATGCCCGTAAGAAGGCTCTGTATGCAAATCAAGCTGCGAAGGCGTTGTTTATTGGCCGATTTAATGTCGTTTAATGTGTTATATAAGAATAAACATGCAGTCTTCAAATAAGTAAAGCAACACTTACGGAGTCGTATATCTCATTTAAATGGGAAACACAATATGTATTAACTGCGTGAAAAAAACATTACCCCCCACGGAACATTCGCAGCGGGAAAAAAAATACCAAGAAGCATAGGACGCAGAAATGTAGAAACAAAATGTCCATTGTATGCCACGCTGGTTCTATCACGCAAGACCACGCAACACTGGGCAAAATGCAGTGAAATAGAAATATTTTATTTTGCCCGAATTTAGGTGAAGTAGCTTTCTCGCGAAATCTAGAGCAAGATAATTCTCCTACGACAGCCAACTACTAAGCCCTCATGTCAGTCCGAGATAATGAGGAATAGTCGCGACCAAACATTCACTTCGACTACTGCTTCCTGTGAAATCCGCCTTAATCCGGCTTTGCTGCCCCTAATCCGCTAGTCAGAGCCCGTTCTAACACAGACACAAGTCGGCTGGCTTTGGTCCTTACAATACACTGAATAGAATTGCAAAAGTAAAATTGACAACCACCCACTTGTAGCACGAAGCCACAAGGAAATGCATGCGGATATCTCAGAAGTAAAGCTTCTAAGTTGCCGAAAAATTCGCCTTTTTCCGAGGATCGTACCGAAAACCAAAGCCTTTCCTGGGTGTTTATTTTACCGATTGAGGAATCCAGCAATAGGCAGCGCGATGGCGAATTAATCGACAACTCGAAGTGCACTTACCCATAAAACTGCAATTAAGTTATGCAGAATTCCGCAAGGTGGCGGAAGTGTTAAGGAAATGAAACTGACAACCACCCGTTCGTATCAGAAAGCCACAAGAAAATATGTACGGGCTTTTCTTGCGGTTTCGTGCTATGGACGGGTGGTTGTGAATTTCACTTTCTTAACCCTTCCGCCATCTTCCGGGATTCCGCAGAACCGGTTTGCTGAATGGAATTGTTCAAAGGGTGAGGGCTCCCGTTAAGCGTTATATTTTCTCTTCCAAAGTGTAATGACATGCCTTTGAATAAATGTCCGTTCACTTAAGTCATATGCAGCATTCGCTTAAATTACAGCTCCTTTTGCGCTATCTCTGCCTGTCCGTGTGGTTAGGAACACCATGGGAGCCTTCTTGCATAGACTCAAAGATGATGCTTCAGAATTAGTTATGTAGAAATAGTAAATTCAACAAAGTATGTGTACCAGGATGAAAATTCTTATATCACCTTGCATGCGAATCTTCACTAAAAGAATCAAGAATACATTTATGTTTTGAAGCTTAAATTACCTCGAATTTGCTTTCTATCAAGAGTTTTTGCCTGCACTTTAACAGCATGGCACGTATACACGTGTTCAATGCGCGTGTTCAGGACACAGATTCAACGCCAAGTCTACGATGCTAAATATCTAACTTTGTCTATCGAGTGCGAACCGTGCTATTGTTAACGGTCTTCCTAGCATCGAATATTAACTGCCATTCATCCCCATAGTAGAAGATGTCGATTCTACCAAACGCTATAGTATTAATTACTACCACGTATTCATAACTGAAATATATAGGAGCGCGTTACCGACCTGGCGGTCTGCGCAATAGAGTGCGTGCAAGGTCGTGTGGAAGGGCACCCACCATGTGAGAAAAATTGGAGTCGTAGGATCACCAGACCGAGAAATAAGGTAATCTCTTCCCGGGATCCCCCCTGTTTCTCGTCACCACCGGCACAGTTGTCCACCTGATGTGCCTCGTGGGAAAATTACCTTAGCAGAACAGTGAGACTTGTACTTCCTATCGAGTCTTACCTTTTCCTAATTCTGTAACTAGTACTGTAACGGTTTGCCACTCACTCAGGTTTATCCATGGACGTAACGAGAGTCCATGTTCACTTGCGATTCGTCGTGGTAGAAGCACATTACTTCTGCTTGCAGTAAAACTGCACATAACCTCGGTTATTTATGGCTAACACTTGAAAGCACATTTCAGCGCACTGAACTATCATTACAGAAATACCTGCCATGGTCACTGCTGTTGTGAGGATGCCTGTGTTTCTCAACGCAGAGAACTGAGAATCATTCACGCGAGTGAATAACACCTTCTTCGAATGGAGGGTAATACCAAATAGAAGAGAAAGCGAACTGTAGCACTGCGATCGCAGAAGGAAAAAAATTCCCGAACTGTTCCATGAGTCATGAACGGCACGTCGCGATCGTTCCTCGCTGGGAACGCCGAGCTCCACGCCTCGGCGGCATTAACGCCTGGCCGATTCCTTCTGGTGAGTCAGGAACAAGGGCTGCGCAGTAAACAGGTACTTCCGCTTCCTCGTCCCGGCCAGACTCTTTTGTTCCGCTCAGCAAGTTCGGGAGAATGCAATTTGTCATCCACGGCACCCATTGAAGGCTATCCCGAGTACGTCCCCGCACCACTGGCGCAGCAATTACGCCTTTGTCTCTTCGATGGTGGTGCTGTGGCTCGAAATATAGTTCGTCGGAGCGAAGCAATCGTGGTAGGAACGCGCCTGTTGTAGGTTGCAGCAAACGTGGTAAAGCGCCCCGATTCATATAAAATTAACGAACGTGTATGTTGTCGCTATTATTAATTCAAAGACTGTAAGAAAATGCCAACCTAGTTAAGTATGCTCCACGCAAACCTTTGCAACAATAATGAGTGGTTTTGTTGCGGGAATTCAAAAGGCCGGCGGGAATTTCATTGGACGAGTTCACTACACACAAATGTTTCCGTTATTATGATTACTTTAGTGCCTTTGAAGTTGACATTCTCGCAGATCCATATATGACGTGATATGGTCGTTTCGAGAACAATATTCAGGCAAATTATTTAATTTTTAGCGTAATCAAAACGCCAGAAAAATTTCTTGGTTACGGTTTTATAAATGACGCGTTCTTCAGTGAAATGAAGAATCTGACGAATAGTTATTGTATAAATGTGCTAATATGTTGTAGAAACAAGTATTCTTCCTTAGGTTGGCTTGGTACACGCAGCGAAATTTGGACGGTTGCCCTGAATTTGCCACTTTTATTACACATACAGGATATTTCCATCAGTTGACCAATCGAAGACCACACCTCTGCGGCCTCCAATCCGCATCCGAGTCGTGCTCAAAGAAATTAGTCAGCAGCAGCTCCTTTCGTTCCCTGTCGTTTATTGCCTCCGCGTTTATTGCCTCCACGTTTAATGCCTCGGTGTGTAGTTCACGCGGAGGCATTAATTGAAAATGGGGGGAAGGGGGGCGCATGCCCGTGTAGGCTATGCGTAAGGTGCAAGAAATGACAGCTGCAGTGAGATCCGGCTATATCGAACTCGGATAAATCGAGTTATCACTGATATTGAACTGTTTTCGAACACGACAGCGCTTTAACGTCACTGCATTGGACGATTTAGGGCTACATCGATTAAACATAGCCGGAACACTTAATATATCGGACGTCGCCCATGGCGAAATTCCCCAAGAAGTTGGCTTCCCCTGATGAAATCATTGTTTTTTTTTTCTTACGGATGGGGACTTTCCCGCATGCATTTCAGAGAATGATGTCCCGTCTTCTTCCCTCGTGATTCATTCGTTTCTGCACTACTCAACAATGGAACGAGTTCCAACTCGCCCGCCTTGCAGTCCTACTACACAGAGAATGATCGGTGTTAGGAAGGCGTCCCGCAGAGGCAGTCGAAAATACCGCTTTCTTCTATGGTGCCACGTCGTCTCGTCCATCGGGCAGTCAGGCTTTCTCGCATATTTACCGTGTTTTCTCGCATATAAGCCTTCCATTCTTATAACGCACACCCCCCAACACAAACCACGGAAAAATAACATTTTTTTTTTTGAAAAATCACCGCAATGTCGTGAAGCCGCCTTCCATTTCTGCGGAGCACTGCCGTGAAGCCATCAGAGCAGTGCCGTGAAGTCGATCACAATTGGCGAAGGCACCGTTATGAGACTTGTACACGTTACAGAAAATAAGCAAGCGATTAGAATTATAATTGCCTAATCTAAAATGTAATTATTTACAGCGCTGTCTTGCCGCCCCACAAAGGTAACTGAGCAATTACGGAAATGTAATCAATTAGTTTTACGTTAGCTTTCTTCAAAATTGTATTGCCGTAACACAATAACATCAGTTTACTCAAACTACAACGTATTAGTGTGGATTGCATGACAGAGAGAAGACTGGAGGTCTTGCATAAATGGCTGGGAGGCTTAATGTGGTTTCCGTGATATAGTGTTACACGTTGTTAACCTTAATCAGGATTTATAATACAGGAAAGTGTCGCAACACAGGACAAGGACGAAGTCGAGAGAACAAGTACAGGCGCACACTACCAACTGATTTATTTTTGAAACAACACTCAATATAAATGACAGCACGCGTTACTAACATCCCTACGTTACTGCAAGGCACTCATGCACGCCGAGGCATCCGCGAAAGCCTATCTCAGAAGGCACTAACCAGGCTTTGCCAAACCAATTGTGACTCGCTCACGGTGGGGACGGGCTTATTCCAGCATTTCTCTCCTCGACTTCTGTCCTCGTCGTGTCTATTTTCCATGTCTACGCAAATTCAGCAAGAAAAAAAAGAAGAACGAGTATAAATTAAGCAAATCATATAAAGTAAGGAAAGAAATTGAGAGCTGCCTGAGAAGACGGAGAGGGAGTGAGTAGTGCGGCCATCGTTCAGAATAACGTGTAGTATTGCTTGACTAAACGTGCCTGGATGATCAGATCCATTCTTTACGCTGAATCCTGGCGGCAAGTTAGGGTCCACTTGGAGTGCATCAAGGCCTTCTACTTAACCCAGCTAAAAAATCGTTGTAAAAAGCACCTGTATGATGACTGGTTAAGAACAGCTAACCAACTAGCAGAATTCTTATGGAGGTTTGATCTCTACGAGCTTCAACCTAGTCAGCGAAAAACGTTTTTTTTTCTACTTCACTTCCAAATAACCTGTTGGTCCTTGGTGCAGCTGTCGTGGATGTTATCTTTGCAAAACCTTTGCCTTAGACTCAAAATACTCTTTTAAGCCTAACCTAGATAACGTCCAAGTTTTTAAGCCAGCCGCGCTGAGCAGCTGGATTAGTTCCGGAAAAAGAAGTTCACGTAGCATTTATTTATTTATTTATTCAAATTACCTCACAGGCTCCTACATTGGAGTATTGTGTGAGGGGGGGGGGGTTACATTGTGGGGGGTAACAGTAACTGGAGCATCGGGAACTACATTATACAATGCTTTTTGACTGTTAGTACAGAAACAGTGGGAAAAAAAAGAAAGAAAAAAGAAAAAAAAACAACAAACATCTTTATACAATAGTTAAATATCACCTCAGTTAGAAAAGATGGCCGTTACTTCGGCCCTAAAATTGGTTGCATTTCTAATGTATTGCTAGTATCAGGAGATCCATAGTACGCAACCAAAAGCTAATCCTACAATCCTATCCGGCTTTAGGTAAATTATTGCGTATATAGGAAACTTACACCCGTAATATTACATAAGGAAAAAAAAGCGACAGACCTGCGCGGAAGGCGCAGCAAAGTCACAGCGAAAGCTGGAAGAGCGCCATTTCTATAAGCCGTTGCAAACTAATGGTTACACAATTCGGAGTTTGTGACGCCTGGTTGTTATTTACACTTCTACCGCGTTATATTGCGTATATGTTAATGTGGTTTCTTCCCGCATGACGCTAGTATAGGGTTTTTGTGAACAGGAGCTTCGACACCGGCATGGCTAGTGGTAGAATACTGGGCTGGCACGGAGCGGACCCAGGTTCGAACCCCGTTCAATCCTGGATGTTTTTAACATGAAATTGTTTGATGCCGGGGTCCACCAAAACTTCATTGACGTACTTCCGTCACGGAAATGACGTCGAAGAAATACACATGATCAGAAGAGAAAGAAAAAAAGTTCCGTCAACGGCAGTCGAACCTATGACCTCTTGGTCTGCGACAAGCGATGCCGGGCACGCTATCCACTGCAACACGGTCACATATCCTGTAGGCACTACAAACGCGCTTTTTATATGTACCACTGACCTCTCGCAGTGCTCTTGCTTAAGTAAAGTAATGCATCATGACCGTGCAATGCACGATTAGTTGATTCAAAGCGTCGTTTCTATGCGTCCGTCCCATTCGGCGCGTTTCGAATAGGAATAGTGAAAATTTTCTCCGCACATTAACACACTGCCAGGGGGCGACGTTACCCCCAGCGTCGGCCTCGCTCACAACATCCATCCATACTGAAGAAAGCACTGCTACGCGCCAGTGCTTCGCGTGGCCGTAACTCTGCCTTCCGCGTTCCCAACTTACGTTCGACCCGCCAAAAATAGCTTCCGGACATCGGGGAAGACACGAAGCGCGTTGCGTTTCCCTCTGGTCGGGCAGTGGATTTCATTAATTCTAACATGCCGCGAGTAGGTGAGCTAAGCCCAAGTAAGGCGTCATATCAGTGACACTCTTCTGGGTGTTCCGCTCTCACCGTACAGCTACCACAAGCATCTATGACCACAAAGGGTTTGTTTGTCAATGATCATGGACGTTAGTCGTCTTGATACAGATGTGCCACCAACCGTCAACGTGGATGCATACACGTTAAACGATGCTGTAACTGTCAAACAGGCACTGTGCAAGCTCTCTTACATCAATGTACAGAAAACATTCAGCTCAGGCCCGTCTCCAGAGAAGGTAAGCCCTAGCCCCCCCCCCTCTCCCGCCTCCCGGAATTCGGATGGAAGAGGGTGTTCTACCAAGGAGAAATAATAAAAATGGGTGTTTTAAATGCGAATGCATTTCTTAGTCGGGGCATGTCAGGCGTCCGTCGGTGTCCGCATCTCTCCGCTCTCACTCCCTCTCCGATAGCAACAGCTGCGGGCGCGCGCGCTTATCCTCGCCCCTAGCAACCGGAGCAGGTGGTGCGGGCGGAGTAGCGGAGAGTGAGTGGAGAGGAGGAGCGCGCTCTGGTGCGTGAGGGCGCTCGCATCGCGGGAGCTCGGCGGAACTCCCGCGTGTGTGGAGGGAGTGTAGTAGAGGGTAGGTGCAGTGCTTCGCCGCTCCTTCTCTCGCCGTTCGCTCTCTCTCCTCCCTGCGCCCCACTCTCCCCTCCGCTCACCCGCACGTATATACAAAAAAAGAAAAGGCGCTGCGCCGTGCTCCCGACCGGGCTGCAGAAATTAGGCGCATTTTCCTTCTTCGAACCACAACCACCATATATAAATGGAGTGAAGCGCGCGCGAAATGCATTCGCATTTCCTCACGATTCCCTTCGGGGAGGTGGGGGGCATTTTTTTTCATCTCAATTTTCCTCTGAGTTTAGTCTTGCGCATTTACTTTACCTTATTCAGTGTTCGCTCTTTCACTTTCTCCTGGCCTAATCGTTTGGTCGGTAACGCAACATCGATGAGCGGGTTGCTTAAAAGCTGTGTGCTAAACAGAAAACGTAAAGGACGGCAGGCTGCATTAGAAGGATGCATGAAATATCGGCTACAGGCATAATAACGCTCGCACGCTAATACAAGGAATAAACCTTACCCGTCCTGTTGAATAAAAATGTGAGTGGTGTTAGTATGATCCAGACATGCATGTTAGCCTATTGGCATTTGTACTGTGATTAGTGAGAACGTACTGTGTTGACAGTCTGTCTTTCAGTGATTGTTTTTATTTATTTGTGTTCTGCCGTACCTCCTGTGGTGTAGAAAGACTGAGGCACATTGCACTTTGGAGGATAGATTTCTCGGTTTTTTGCAGGAATAACAAAAAACACTAGCGGCCGTAGCTTGAAGAGACAATCATAAAAATGAAATGGCATACAAAATAAATATAGAAAATAACATAGAAACAGACAGTCCCCTGGCAAGAGTTTAGTTTACAAAAGAACATTCAGAGGCACACATTACCGTCTAATTTGTATCGTCAGCACATGGGGTGCACGTCACTTCATAGATAAGTGCATATTGTTGCTCATTACAAGTGCTTGTCTGGTTAAATATCCACATAGACATCATTAGAAATATGTTTTTCTTGCGCTACAGATGCTCTTCATGCCAGGATCTCAAGTAATTTGGCTAGCTGTTGCTCTGGCTTTCTTCCTGCACTCGCATTCCAGAAGAATGTGACCAACCTTCTGACTTCCTTGCCTACAGAACATTTAGGTGAGTCGAAATGGTGAACCCTTGTTTAGAAAATAATTTGTGCATGGTACTTCTTCTTTAATTGTGTCGCATGTTTTCCTTCTCGACGAGTCATACTGGCAGAATAGCATGCAACGTTTCCTGCAGGCGGTTTTATTCTCATGCTCCTTCATGCTGCACATTTGTTTAACTTTCGCAGAGAAACACGCAAATAATGGCGAATATGCTGAGGCCACGCAGTGGCACCGGCTGACCATCGGAAAATAAATTTGCGATTATGAAAAATAATGTAAAACATGCGTGAATCACAGAAGCTTAAAAAATGTAAGAGTTTTCCATCTTGCTGCTGGTTTCAAGTGCGAAAGTTAACAGAATATAGGTGCATGGGCTTGAAGACAAAACAAGAATGTTGTTTTCTAGTTTGGCCGTTGCACTTTGACAGTAAAACGATTTTGGAATCTTGTCCCTGGAATTCCACTAAGAGTCTCGCTCTGCAGGAAAATTGCTCGGCGTGTTTCGGAACGCACTTGGATCAGTTTTGAATTCGAGGAAACTTACATCCGTTGAACCTTACACATGTCACAAGCAGCTGTTGCAATCAGTTTTCGCACACTGTGGGCCCAAGGGAATCGGCAAGGTAAACAACGGTCCTGTGCCCGATGACTTTTCTGAATAACCGCAGGGGACGCATAATTTAGCAAGGAGTTTCGGCGTGTACAGAAAACTTTGTAAGAACAACAGAAAAAGCACCGCTTTTGTGTTTTTAATTGTGTGAGCAAGACATTTTGTACTTTTCTTCTTCCTTCGAATGGCTGCATTCGTTACGAGTTATACTTCACGAGTCAGAGAAAACATTTCCTAGCGAAAAGCATCAATGCTGACTGAATGTTTTTAAAACCGCAGTTCGGCATGTTTCCTTTTCAGGGTCTTTTGCTCATTACAAAATAATGTCACAGTAAACTGAGTAGGATTTTAGCAGCGCTACAAAGACGGAACACACAGAAAAACAAGTGCACAGCTTTGTCAGCGTGAAAGTCTATGGTGCATAATAATATGAACAATGAGATGCCAAGCATTTCGTAACCAAGAAAACCTATCTATCTATCTATCTATCTATCTATCTATCTATCTATCTATCTATCTATCTATCTATCTATCTATCTATCTATCTATCTTGTCTGTCTGTCTGTCTGTCTGTCTGTCTGTCTGTCTGTCTGTCTGTCCTTGGTACCGTCACAGTCGTTCCGTTAACTTCGTATATACCGAAATAGACGTGGCGTGATATGAATTCATTACAACATGGGAATAGCATGATGTACTATATTTAATGCAAGTTATTGTGCATGGAACAAGAAGACATCCATGATGCTAGGGTGCGCAGCCTTACTTTGCAATATAGCAGAATGTATGTACATCACATGACGTGTGTGGATGACAAATAGGAATGAAAATGATTATGAAATTTATGTCATATCGACCAATACCTCAATTACGCAGATGATATTGTGCATACGTGGTCACGCCGTCGTGGTCGTTTCATTTCACGTGGTATATACCAAAACGTGCGTGCCAGAATAGCAAACATGCGGCAGTCATGAGATAAAAAAAAACGACATGTGATTGAGCACTTCACGTTTATCAATGGCGTTACAGACATGTGGTGTGGAGCACAACATCAAGGACATCAATGACAATACGCTATAAGAGTTATTCCTATATAGCTGGTATATCATAGTATGGATAACATAACATAAATGACACGACGTACATCTAAAGACATTCACAGTATTTATTAGCATAGAACCATATACCTGACCCAATGTCGGCTACTGTTGTACCAGTATGCCATATTGACCATTACAAACCACGGAAATGAACGGCATAACGTGACATAAATGGCATAATACGTAAAGAATGCCATGACTTGCGCGCCATGTAGGGATAAAAAAAAGGGGAATTTTGAGGGCGCCTTTGTTTTTTTGACACTGCCTTAATGAAAACCAGCAGATAATAGAGAGCTTTAGAATAGAGTGCGCAAAGCTTTGCGTTTGCGTATGGCACAACTGCGCACTCGTCGTACGCTAACCTCTTCCGTACTCCCGTTAATTGACGGAAATAGCGGGTGACGGCAAGGAACGTAAACTTATAGGTACTTATTCTAGAACTCCATCATGAAGCCAAGGAAGGCGTAGGGGATGTAATTTGTAGCGGTTTTAGTGTTACGAGTGAAAAACAGCGCTAAAAAGACGGGACAAGAAAGGACACGGGACCAAGGCGCTGACTAACAAGCAAATGCGTTTATTCCCTCAGTCAGCGTGTATATACTTCACCACTACGACAGAAAATTGAATACTGAGCCTGCACAGAGGCAATGAGGCGATCAATGGGACATGAATTTCTATCTCCTTCGGAAGGAGGGAAATCGAGGGGAGGCTTACAAATGCCTCGCCGCTGTTGTGGATGTGATATACTTATGAAATGAGACGCGCGCGTTAGTCATGGTATTTTGACAGGTAAGTTGTAGCTTTAAAAGATGGGTGGCAACCGCATTTGTTACAATGAAGAGATAACTGACTATCTGCAGCTTGTTTTTGAACCTTGTTCGAATGCTCGCGCATGCGGTCAATCACGCACCGCCCCGTTTGACCGATATAATAACGCCCGCAAGGAAGAGGAATTTTGTAAACACCTTGACGACATTCAACAAACTTCTGCCTATGCTTCTTAGTACGTCCTCTTTTGTACTGTACCCCTAGATTGACTTTCTGACACAGGCTGCCAAGCTTATTTTGGGCAGAAAACAACAGCCTAACGCCTGCCCTGCCGACAACATGCTTAAGATGGTGCGCCACCTTGTGCACATAAGGGACAACAGCTACAGTTAGCTGCGTGTTTGTCTCAGATTGTACGGCAGCTGAGCGTTTGTTTTTAAAACCTGCCACGAGGCTTTCAGCAATGTTACTCAAAAGCGTTGCTGGAAAACCTGCAAGCTTCAGGCGTGCTACTTGCGAAAGTGTATCGAAATAATGATGATATAGATGTGAAGATCCAAAGGAGCGATTCTTTCTAACGGCAAGAAACTGAAAGGCACAACTTACGCAATCAGACAGGATTTTTCACGCTCGGTCCAAAACGCACGGAAACACCTGATAGCTTTTGATAGAAGCAAGTCCGCCGCTTTTTCATACAAAACGTTATTCCTTGGCTCGAAGCGGTATGTCTTCGATGAAGTGTCGCAAGCAGTCAAAGAAATCCCGTAGCAACCCAGGCAGCATCGCCAACTGTCACACCACCTCCGTAATAACGCCCGACCAAATATTACTACTTCGGTAATCTACACTAACATGCACAGCTTTCTTTCTAAGCGTGAGCAAATATCTAATCTTGTGTCGTCATCCAGCAGTAATACAGTCGTACTGACCGAAACGTGGCTTTCAAGTGACGTAACAGATGAGGAAATTCTCACTGATCTCCCGAACTTCGATGTTTTTCGAAACGATCGCAAAAGCGCCCGTGGGGGAGGTGTTCTAATCGCCACTAGCAAGTTACTCTCGTGCTCAGTCGTTGACATTACGTCTGACTTGGAAACCTTATGACTTCTCATTCGTTCTACGCCAATAACTCTGTTGCATGGAGTGTGCTATCTACCCCCGCAAAGCAGCCCCGACTTTCCACAGAAACTTAATAATATATTGAACTATCTCAATTTGAAACATCCGAACGCGCGTGTACTAATTTTCGGTGAATTTGACTATCCCGAAATCTACTGGCAAGATAGAGCAGCGTTGTCAGGAACCGGCGCGGAAGCAAAAGAA
>JALIZH010018048.1:0-59523 GCA_030522465.1 Rhipicephalus appendiculatus | reverse complement strand
TTTATTCTCTCTCTCTCTTGTAAATTAGCTCTTGCCGATTGGTTACTGACATGTCTCTGTAGTGGGCGCGTGCCACGTAATGAAAGGTTATCGGCATCACAAAGACGAAGACGAAGAAAACCATATGTGGGCACAGGTGCGAAATTGACGCGACGTGAAGGTGAGTGCGGCGTTTTCATGTTTATTTAAGACTGAACAACGTGTCCAACCTGAATACATGTACTTGTGGTCATAGCAAGCACTTACGAAAGCCGTATCTTAAGCTCGTTTAAGCAAGATCGAGATAAACTTAACGCGCAATCTTTGTGCTGTTCATAGCAGCACCGGATGTAGACAGCTAGGAGAATGGAGCTAGCTAGAGAATTTTCGTCCGAACACATGGACTGGGAACGTAATTTAAAATTTGGACTTGGGGTTTATCGAAACACTTGGCTTTGCTCTAAAAAAAAAAAAAAAAGAAGAAAAGCGTGTCTGAGTCGCCATCAAAGGTTTGAGAGGAATTGGCGAAGAAGCATTGTAAATGGAAATCGCAACGTCGGATGGACTTATGTGTTATTTGGCCACGTTGTCCAGTGCATCTGGGTTGGCGTTTTAAGCGAATCGTAAAGACCGTATGACCACTTATGAGCCAGTCAGAAGTGAAAACATGGTGAGGTTAAAACCCGGCGTGCTGGCCTGGTGTGCTGATGATGACGTGCTGTTTAATGTCGCTTTTTTGTGAAAAGGTATAAGTGGTGATTATTCAGTAAAATTTCAGTTGGTAGTCCAGTGCCAGTCCTGTTGTGTGTGTTCCTACTGTGTCATCGTGTTTTCCGGGCTGCTTCAAGTTATTCACTCTTAAAACCGGTACCAGAGGTCGAAATTTAGTTGTGGTGGGGAAGTTGTGCACGAGTCTACAAGGAACACACACGTAGCCGTCAGAATTTTTCGAAACGGTGCCGTAATAGCGGAGTTACACGCGTTTGATGATCGAAACGCGGTGATCGCTCCCCTTTCACTCTTTCCTTCGCTACCCTCCTCTAGTCTCCTATCCCAAAACCGCTTCTCCCTCCTCGCCGAGTTCTCCTCCGGACAACACGACAAAGAACAACAAGGAGCGCGGGCAGCTGCTCGCAGACTAACCGCAACTCGTAGGTTCTTGTTCGACCAATCGCAGCGTGACTTGCGCTCCGCCTCACAGATTGAACTTCGTGACGTCACACGCGTCACTGCTGAGGCCCGAAAGGCCCGGGGAGGACAAGGTAGTGTTTCTTGGAATTTGTGGCGCGCCGGTTCCTTATACCGTTAGCTGCCACGTGTGGCATTGTTGATCGTGACGGCATTCTGCACACGATGCGCGTGTTTACTTGAAAAGTTTGAAAAAAAATGTCGGAGGTGGTTTAGGGGCCCTTTAAGTGCGAGTAAACACAAACTTAACCCAAGGAACACACCAGGCGACACACTAACGACGACGTGTGAGTGCTAATACCAGGCACCTCAGTCAAGGATTGGTGTCGCCTCCAGAACTTCTTTTCTTTGTGTTACACGATGACATTGCAATACGGTGTGTAAAGCGATATCAACGAGCGGCCTTCCTTACGCATCTTGGTGCGTTGTTACGCAGTATCCCTTTCGGTCCGACCAGCGGCAAAAATAATGGCCTCCGTGACCAGCATCTTCAACCCGACCCAAGTGCAGACGACGACGTCCATCTCACAAATGTCCAGCCTGCTCGAGTGCCCCGTCTGCAGGAATTACGCGCTGCCTCCCATCATGCAGTGCGAGAACGGCCATCACCTGTGCGCCCCCCTGCCGCAAAAACGTCACCAAGTGCCCAGTGTGCCGCGCGCCCAAAGGTGAGCTCGGGCACATTTCAAGCGAAATTATGCCCATGCGCAAATGAATTAATTAATAAATCGGTCCGGTAATCATTTGAAATAAGTCTTTTTAAAGCCAAAGCTTGTGACGTCGTGATGGCGTCATCACACGACCTATTTTAACAACTATGCATACACCTGCACACATCCGATGCATACATCACACGTTGAAACCTATTTTGACAACGATGCATACACCCGGCGGACTCCCTCAACGCCTCTCTTCCTTTATAAGGTTCCCGATCCTCTTTTCCCCGAGAGCTGACCAAATTGAACAATCGTATTTATCGGCAAGGTTCCATCAGTGACTAATGTCCGTTGGCACTTGCCGATTTTCACTAACGTTGGCTAAATTTGGGTAAACGATGGCGATAAATGTCGTGTAATATTGGCTATATCCTAAATGAAAACGGACCGATAATGAAGCCAAGGATATTTTAGAGGACGTTAATTGTAATGTTTTTTTCTGTACTATTGCGGTAATTATGATATAAACGTGAAGAAAGTAAAGTGGACGAGAAAACTGGCTGGAGGCACGCATACCCGCTGTATTCAGAAAAGGGCAGGTAAACACAGGATGAACACTAGGGAAACACAGGCTCCGCAGCTCGTACAGATTTCACTCGGGGTGGAGCTGGTTTTGATATTTATTAGCTGGATGACTATTATAAAGAAACAGAACGTACCCAACGTTTCACTGATTCGCCTGAGCAGCGCTGTTATTTTTGCGTTCAGGGAACAACAGGAACTTGGCGCTGGAGAAGCTGGCCGAAACCACGTTGTTTCCCTGCAAGTATCGCTCCAAGGGCTGCACGACGTCTCTGCTGATCGCCGACAAGAAGCAGCATGAAAATTCCTGCGAGCATGGGTGAGCGGTCGTGTCACAGTTGATATTTTAGAGCGCAGATGTTAAAGGCCTGACCACACGCACGTGTTGCAGCGTGTCAGCGCGTGGCTTTTTGACGCGGCGTCGTGCCCTCTCCCTATGGAGAGAGAGGGCGCGCACCTTCGTGTAGCCGCGCGCCTCTCTCTAAATAGGGAGAGGGCGCGACGCCGCGTCAAGAAACCACGCGCTGACACGCTGCAACACGTGCGTGTGGTCAGGACGTGCCCGCGTCGAGTGGCGTCACCGTCGGCGTAACCGAGAGAGCGAACGAGGACGAAAGCGAGCGATGAAAGATGGCGATAGCGAGAAGAGCGTGAGGAGGAGGGGACAGTGGCGAGACGACAGGTTCCGCGGTGGCCACCCGCGGCGCCACAGCAGTGTGCGCCGTGGTGTGCCGGCTGTTGTGGAACGCGCCCACGCGCCGCCTTCCGTGGTCTCCCGGTTAGCGAGGCAGTCGCGCTACGCTCCATCTGCGGCGGTTGATGTGTAACGGGCTGCGCGAAATTGTCCGTACCAGTCACGCTACTCACGCGGTTTTCTTCTTGCTGTAAACCGTGTACCTATACACAAAATAGTCTCTGCCAGCTCTTTCTCAACAATGAGCGACGCAACTGGTGGTAGTGCGTCGTTTGCCGCTGCTGCTAAACGAGCTGCCCGAGCAGAGGCTCAACGCCGCTGACTCCAGAATCGAGTGATGCGCGCCGCCGGAGAAGAAGCATTCGCGTCAGCTTGTCGCAAAATGAAAACACCCAAACAGCTCCGCTCAGAATTCGTACCAGGCAGTATCGTAATCGCGGATGAATTTTTTTTGTTTATCAAACAAAAAACCATGATCACCATCGTCGTCACGATGACCACTCTCATAAAGGCCTTTGCACTCCAGTTATCAGCTAAAGATGCAGAGATTATAGCCTGAGTGAAACTTGCAGGAAGTGTGACACGTCCTAGCAAACATATTGATAGTGTTGAGCTACGGGGCAAATGTAGAACGACAGAACGTTTTAATACTGAAAAGCAAAGATGAGCACGTGATTTCTGCCGTTTGGCAGCAAACTTAACTGCATATGTTTCGGAAAAAGTTGTGCGATAATCAATGATTATGTCACTCTGTTAGCACATTACTTCATTTAGTTAGAAAATGTTACGGTAGTTTGGATGTGTGTTCGTATTGTTCTAGAGCACTAAAATCGGTTCCGAAATGAGAGGAACGGCGCAAGGAACGAAGCACGCGATCAACGCGCTGATACGCTGAAGAAACGTTATCGCGAACCCATCAGCCTTGATAAACGCTTTTACCGCTTTAGGGTGAGGTCAACTGCGGCGTCTACTACGGCGCGGCTGCCATGTTTGTGCTCACGGCGTCTCACCGCTCTATTACATGGTGACTCCGCTGAGAAGCGCGGGATGCTTCAAAAAAAAAAAAAAAAAAAAGGCAGCGTGGCGGCATCACACTTTTCAAAGAATGGCAACACCCTAAGGGGGGACGCACCCATCGAGGCACACTGCCGTCGGAATGAACTTTGACCTATCTCGCGGGCAATGTGTAAACAATATTCTGCGACACTAACGCAGCTAAAAGACGCTGGCACAACCTTGGTTTAGCTTGAATGTTCACGAAAGAAGCCGTTTTTGGATTAATTAAGTCGAGCTATCGTTCTAAAGACCATAGGCGTGCGCACGAGGGGGGGCAGGGGGGGCGGCCGCCCACCCAAGTTACCTAAGGGGGGGGGGGAGGCGCAGATACTGCCCCATACATTGACTTAATAGAGAGGGGGAGGGCGCTGTGATGAACCTTCGCCCCCCCCCCCCCCCCTGAAGGGGTGGCCTGCGCACGCTTATGCTAAAGACCCTTCGGAAGCGTCCAATCGCGGGAAGGGTCACATGTGCAGCTACGCAGGCGCACACACGTGGCGTATAGCACTTGCGTGCTATTGTATACCATGTGTCGTGCCGTGGGAAGCGCTTAACGGAAGGGTGTATTCAGTCTCGAATCGCCGTCATCATAACCAACGCCCTCTGTCCGCGGCGAGCCCCGTTGCTTGTTTGTGCTTCCGCGTAAACGTTCAGTCTTTCGCTGGCAACACAGCTTGAAATGCCTATGCTGTAACGAGCTCTGCGTGATTGCTTTCCGTGCACTTGAATCCAGGCCCTGTTGCTGCGTGCTCGGCAGGAAGACTTGCAAGTGGCGAGGACCGATGCAGAGGCTCGTGGCACACATTCTGGCCACACACGACTTCGTTCCGAGATTACAAGGTAAAGTGCTGCGTAGACTGCGCACACATTTACAGCGCCTACCCTGGTAAACCGGCACATTTTGTACAGTGCCGTCCACTGTTAGGGTGAACACGGCTCAGCGGTGGCCACGTTGGCCACGCTCCGCGGAGCGCCAGTATAACCAGTGCGTCCGCGCATCGAAGCGTAGCGGCGCATGCGCACACGGACACATGGGAGATACTCTACGTCGTCTGCTTCATCGCTAGAGCGCACCGCTCCGTGGTATCCAGGAGCCGGTCTTCCTTGTCTGTAGAGCAAGAGCGGCGCGGTGGAGTGCGCTTGCGCCCCATCAGTTCGATGCGCGGCCGCGTCGGCTGCACTGGCGCTCCACCGAGCGCTGCCACGCTCAGCCGTGTTCATCCTAACTATGGTGGCATACCCTAACAGTGGACGCCACTGTACAACAATCGCGCCGCCTTTCATGGGGTGGACAGTTTTGCAAGTTTTAGAGGTAGCATGAGTGAGTGAGTGAGTGAGTGAGTGAGTGAGTGAGTGAGTGAGTGAGTGAGTGAGTGGAGTGAGTGAGTGAGTGAGTGAGTGAGTGAGTGAGTGAGTGAATGAGTGAGTGAGTGAGTGAGTGAGTGAGTGAGTGAGTGAGTGAGTGAGTGAGTAAAACATTTTTATTTCAAGATCCGGCTAGTTGCTGGTCATGGCCAGACCTCCTGGCCAAAGGACGGAAGACCTTTTCTTCCAGTTGCCTCCCTGGCATGCTGGATAGCCCAGATTTGGTCCTCTAGATCGGAGCTGAGGAGCATTTTCCGCCATCGCTCCCGGAGAGGTTCTGTGGAGTCTGTTAGCTGTTTGGGACACCTCCATAGTATGTGAAATTTAGGAAGTCATCTTCTATTTTACATACATTGCATATAGGTAGCTCGCACCTGTCGTCATGGGCGCAGCTTCTCAACATACTCGCACTCCACAATGGTGGCTTTCATTACAAACAAGTTGCGGTTAATCTGCTTCAATGTGGTAACGACTGTCCACCGCAGTTGTGTGGCGGTTACGGTGCTCGGCTGCTGACGCGAAGGTCGCGGGTTCGATCCCGGCCGTGGTGGTCACATTTTGATGGAGGCGAAATGCTAGAGGCCCGTGTACTGTGCGATGTCAGTGCATGTTAAAGTATACCAGATGGTCGAAATTTCCGGAGCCCTCCACTGCGGCGTCCTTCATAATCGTATCGTGGTTTTGGGATGTAAAACCCCAGATATAATACTTATTATTATGTGATAACGAGGAGGAAGGAACGCCTCTGTGCGTGAATAATGAAATAACCTCTGTGTGATGTTTTGATAACATAAATGCGGCATTTCAAACATCGCGTCCCCCCCCATGTTGGTACTTCAATAGGGCGGCTTCAGTGACGTAAATGCAAGCCACCTGTACAGTCTGGGTAGAGTTACAGGAACATCCTGTGTAGCTGAACAGGGCTAGGATAGGATTTGTTTCGCAATTTCGGCCACTCTTCCGCTTGTTTCCTATCTAATTTTGGGTGACGTGGACGAGTCGCTCTAAAATTTACAGAATCCATGCACAACTTATTCCACAAGTTGTCCTCTGAGATGGGCATAGCTCGGCAAACTCACTCATGAGTGCACTCAACTCACACTCACTCACACTCATTTGAACGTGGTGAGTTGAGTATGAGTGAGTACTCATGCGTGTGAGTGGACGTGAGTGTGAACGTGAGTGAGAACTCATGAGTGTGAGTGGTCGTGAGTGTGAACGTGAGTGAGTACTTATGAGTGTGAGTTGACGTGAGTGTGAACGTGAGTGAGTGCGAAGGCTGAAAAAATTGTGGTGAGTGAGTTTGAGTGAGTACTCCCTTAAAGTGCCGACCTATGGAGCTCGGCACACTCACTCATGAGTGCACTCAACTCACACTCACTCACACTCATTTGAACGTGGTGAGTTGAGTATGAGTGAGTACTCATGCGTGTGAGTGGATGTGAGTGTGAACGTGAGTGAAGAACTCATGAGTGTGAGTGGAGGTGAGTGTGAACGTGAGTGAGTACTCATGAGTGCGAGTGGACGTGAGTGTGAACGTGAGTGAGTGCACAGGCTGAAAAAATTGTGGTGAGTGAGTTTGAGTGAGTACTCCCTTAAAGTGCCGACCTATGGAGCTCGGCACACTCACTCATGAGTGCACTCAACTCACACTCACTCACACTCATTTGAACGTGGTGAGTTGAGTATGAGTGAGTACTCAAGCGTGTGAGTGTACGTGAGTGTGAACGTGAGTGAGAACTCATGAGTGTGAGTGGTCGTGAGTGTGAACGTGAGTGAGTACTTATGAGTGTGAGTTGACGTGAGTGTGAACGTGAGTGAGTGCGAAGGCTGAAAAAATTGTGGTGAGTGAGTTTGAGTGAGTACTCCCCTTAAAGTGCCGACCTATGGAGCTCGGCACACTCACTCATGAGTGCACTCAACTCACACTCACTCACACTCATTTGAACGTGGTGAGTTGAGTATGAGTGAGTACTCATGCGTGTGAGTGGACGTGAGTGTGAACGTGAGTGAAGAACTCATGAGTGTGAGTGGAGGTGAGTGTGAACGTGAGTGAGTACTCATGAGTACGAGTGGACGTGAGTGTGAACGTGAGTGAGTGCACAGGCTGAAAAAATTGTGGTGAGTGAGTTTGAGTGAGTACTCCCTTAAAGTGCCGACCTATGGAGATGGGTTTGCTTCAGATCGGTCGAGTTATAAGAAAATTGGCACGGCTGCCATCTGTTAAAGGGGCCCTGCAACACTTTTTGAGCATGGTCAGAAAACGCTGCCGATCGGTAGTCGAGGCTCCCGAGAACGCGCGAGCCAAATACTATAGCGCAGCACGAGGCCTGAAATTTACAATAAATTATCAAAATCAGCTAGAAATTGCTTTTGCTTTCGACAAATTACTCTACAAGCTCAAAAATCACTGCGTCACAGGCGAAGTATCAGCCATTGGCTGATTTGAGCATGGCGCGCTCGGTCGTTACTGGGGCCGCCGCGGGAGGCCGCGACTTGTCCACGCGTATGCGCGCGATCGCACTGAAAAGCCGCGCATTCGAAGGAAAAAAAAAGTGCTCAAGGTCATGAGGCGCGCGTGACGTACCTTCTTCCCCCCGTGCCATCCCTCCCCGCTTAGCTTCCATCGCTTTCGTGGGGACGAGAGAAGAGAGAATGCAATTGCAGCGTGCGACAAATCTTTGTAACGCCGCTTGTACTGGACGGATTCTAAAAATTTTTGCGGTGGTGAATTAGCTCCTTTAGTGAATCTATTCCATGGCTACTTGGAAAAGTGTTTCAGGGCCTCTTTAACATGGAAAGGGGCATCTCTACAGCGTATACTACCTTAAGGATGTAAGCGAGTACAAAAGATGGCGGAAATTCAGTTATTTGGTAGGAATTGACCGGGGGACACAACGAGTATAGCACAAGAGAAAAGAACCAGACACCGGCGCCTTTGTTTTTTTTTTTTTATATACTTTTCCGTGTCACTGTTGCACGCCTGACTTTCTTCCACAGCAATCGTTTAATTTTAAATGCGAATGCATTTCTTAGTCGGGCTATGTCAGGCATCCGGCGTGTGGTGCGGCGTTGTCCGGCGTTGTCCGCGCGCCGGCAGGTGTTATCTCTCCGCTCTCACTCCCTCTCCCATAGCAACAGCTGCGGGCGCGCGCGCTTATCCTCGCCCCTAGCAACCGGAGCAGGTGGTGCGAGAGAGGGTAGGTGCAGTGCTTCGCCGCTTTTTATTTTTATTTTCTATTTTTTATTTTTTTTATAATTCTTTTTTTATTTTTTTTAAATTTTTTTTATTATATATATATATATATATATATATATAGTTGAAGGAGTGGTTGCCTTTGTTTGCCGTATAAGTATGAGAGGTGGCACTTCAAGAAAACTTCATTTATTACGTCGACGTCTCGGTCAGAGCCTGACGGTCAGGCTCTGACCGAGACGTCGACGTAATAAATGAAGTTTTCTTGAAGTGCCACCTCTCATACTTATATATATATAATAAAAAAAATTTTAAAAAATAAAAAAAGAATTATAAAAAAAAAACAGGCGCTGCGCCGTACTCCCGACCGGGCTGCAGAAATTAGGCGCCTTTTCCTTCTTCGAACCACAACCACCATATATAAATGGAGTGAAGCGCGCGCGAAATGCATTCGCATTTCCTCACGATTCCCCTTCGGGGAGGTGGTGGCATATTTTTTAAAGGTATGAATTCTGTGCCGCTTGGCAGTTGACGTAGATTATGCGATTGGATGAATTTGCATGGTTAATTCTTCTCTTGCTGCCGAAAAATTCGCCTAGTGCTAATTCGCATAGTCCTTTATTGCGGGACATTCTTTATTAACCCCCCGTCATCATGCTCATCATTTGGCATTTTTTTTGATTAACCTAGCTGCATCATAGACTTCCAGTGCAAGGCTAGTGATGGCTGACAAAACCTACAAACTAGCCAAACCAATCCATACCCAACCCGACCGAAAGTTAACCCGATACCATCCGACCAGCCAATCAACCGAGTCTTAGTTCGCGGTCCGTCCATGAATCGGTCAAAGTGGACGGACGTGCCAGCTGTCTGATGACCAACAGACCGTGGACAAGCAGTCGATTGGTCAGTCAGGTGTCTTTTATGTCCATCGAGCATTTGCTGTCGGAACGCCGCGAGGATGGGCCAACAAACTAACGACCAGCATATCGACCATCCGCCTGCATACGGTTAGTAAGTTGGTCGGTTAGTAAGTTGGTCGGTTACGACTAGGCGGTGTCCGTGGTCGGTCGGTCCGTCGGCCTGACTAGAGGACAAACCAGCGTTGTACAGTCTGGGTAACTCCTGTAACTCTACCCAGACTGTACAAGTGGCTTGCATTTACGTCACTGAAGCCGCCCTATTGAAGCACCAACATGGGGGGACGCGAAGTTTGCAATGCCACCGATAGATGGACTAACCAACAACCGACCCCATGATCGAACGACTGACCGTTCGTCTGCGGTTGGTCAGACGGACAGACAGACCATTCAATCATCAACCGACCTGCTTAATGACCATTCGTACGTCCATCCGCACTCGAAAAGATGACGATTACTGTACGTGTAACAATCGGCCAATCGGCGTACTAACTAACCAACCAACTAACCAACAAACGAAATCCCAGTAACCCGCCGCAACCTACAGCCCAGGCTAAACCAACCCAAACGAAAACTCAAACCGAGCCCTAGCCCATATCAACCGATTCGAAGCCTGATCTGCCAGCCGATGAGCCAGACGGCCACAGAAGTAGATTAAGTTGGTAATTATATATTATGATAAGTGTTCATGACTATACAAGCGGGCAAAACAGGACACTTGTAGTTCGTGTAGATGCGCCCTTTAAGAAAGTGGTTCTTTCTCGGGCAAATTAACTTGCAGGCGAGAACGTGATCGTGACGGCGACGAACTTCCGGCGCGTCGAGGCCTTCTGCTGGATGGCGCTGCAGTCGTGCCTGGGACGCGACTTCGTCGTGATGCTCAGGAAGCGGAACAACAGGGCCTCGAGGAACCGCTTCTTCGGCGTCGTGCTGCTCGTCGGGTCGAGCGAGGAGGCGCGACGCTATCTGTACCGGCTCGAACTGTGCGGCGCCGAACACCGGCTCTCTTGGGCGGCCAGGACGCGGAACCTGCACTCGCAGGCCGAGACCGACCGGAGCGGAGACGGCCTGGTGTTGGACATGAGCACGGCCGAACGCCTCTGCAACGGCGCCGACCTCCTCATGAACGTCACCATCAGCGTCGCCCCCCACTTTTGCGGTGCTAACGGGCTGTAGGAAGGTCGGAGCCATGTGGCGGCGCGCGAAAGAATTCGGAAAACAAAATTAACGGGACGATGGTAGTCGTAATTATTAGTTGAAATATACTTCATTATAGGTCTGTCTGTCTGGGTGTATTTCCATCTAGCTATTTATTGTGGGGCAGTGGTGTAGCCAGGAGGTGGCACATCGGGCCGGTTCCTCCCCCCCCCCCTCGAAGTTTTTTGTGCCAAGGGATGCAGAGCACAAAGATACACTCGACCACACTTACCTGCCCGGAACCCCGTCGGATTCACAACATTTCTAAGGGCGTATATGATGTTGGCAACAAGCTAATTTTAAGGAAGACAAAAAATAAATAGGAGGCTTTCTAAAGAGTTTTATGAGCACTTCCGTGAACACACTTTAATGAACACCAGAACGAATCAAGTTGAAACTCTGGTAGTAAGCAATCATAAACGCCGATTACCCGAGCTTGCTATATGGTGTCAACCCGGGTTAATTTTAGGAGTTGTGAAGATGTGACAGTGCGTTTGGTTGACCAAATATGATATGGCGTCACATTCGATAACGACGTTCAGAATGGCGTAGTGGTTTCTGGACGTATAGGCACCGGGCGCGGGGACTGGTGGCGCCTCTTTCGGTGGCGACGGGGAACTAATGGAATGGGAGTGCCGAAAAGGGTGCAGGCGCTTGCTGCGGGGGGCGCGGGCTGGATGTTGGTTTCACTTCATTGTGCTCTCGACGCTTGTGTCGTGCGCTGCCGAAATCTACGTGTGCGCGAAGACTGAAGATTACAATATCTTAAGGGTCGGCGAAGGATCGAAAATAAATGGAAAACATAACAGGAACGAGGGCGTGCAAAACTACAACTGAGGAACAAGTGCAATCGGCGAAGCATTCAGTAAAGACGAGAAGGGAATGGGAGACGTACGCTCTATTTTTTTTAATGTTAGGGGGACAATGTTAACGTATAGACAGAATAACAAAGTATTAGGAAAAATTCGGCCGATCCCACGTATTGTGGGAACCGATTTTATGCGAATCAGCGAGTCTATGCTGCATTTTTTTTTTTTTAGCTTTAAGTCATGCGTAACGAGGTGGATCGACGTGTTTTTGTAGATGGAGTTGTGTGCACATAGTGTGCTTAATAAACATGCCGACTACACTGACGTTTAAAGGCTAACTTGTGGTCTGACGTAATGTTAGCGCTCATGTTAGAGAACAGACGTCAGTGTTATTGAAACGAAGCGCACGCTGCGTTGCGATTCACATTTCGTGCCGATGCTGTGAATATCATAGGCGTAGCGTTCATCAGAGTATTGTTCCGGGTCGAGCAACGCTTGAATATAGCTTGCAGATTCATATGAGCACATATGTAATGTTTATCTGACGGTTATAAAAGCGGAGCCAACATTGAAATCAAAGGGGTACATAGTAGCACAATCTTAGAAAATAAAGACACGAGAAAACAAGTACGAGGGAGCGCCCGACCTTTCTGCTCCCTCCTACTTCTTTTCTCGTGTCTATTTTCTAAGTTTGCGCTACTATGTACCCCTTTGATGTTAACCAACTCGCCCAACAAGAAGTCTTAATAAAACCAAAATTGGCGTTAAGCCAACGTAACGTCTGTTTCATATGAGTACATGAGTAATGTTTATACTTGTCATGAAATTAGATAGCCAGCACTGCAACCACAATTGACGTTGGTTGCACCGACATTTTCTTGCGCATAGGATCTTTTCAAAAGTAATTTCAAGTCATGGCTTGGCTCTGTGGTAGAATATTTGATATCCGCTCAGAGTACCTGGTTTCGACTCCTGCTGGGATCCTGCTTTGCATACGTCGGGTTCACGTGGCTGATGCCGGATTTTTTGGACATGCACCCGCTTAAATTATCAATGTCTGTTCTCGCCGTTCCTGGGTCGATCCACTGTGAATCACCTGTGCCTCATACCAGCATCCCGCGGCCCGTGGTATACGCCCGGTATGTGCCGCACGTGACTGGAAAGATTTTCGCGCTACTCATACCACCATATCACCACCAGACAGCCATGTTCGTCTTATTTTCGTACCCACCTATGCCAATTTTGGTTAATGTCAACTTAAGCAGGCGACCACGAGAGCGCCCAGACGTAGGCGGCTAGATAGAGAAATAGAGGCATTTATAGATAGAGATAAGAAATGCTTTGCGTTTAAAATAGAAATAGGAATGGGGATACCTAGATCTAGCTCCACATCGTAGCTTATTGCATTGAACTTCGTCTGCGGGGTGCACTTGCAAAGCAATTTGCAGTCGTTGTCGATTTTATATTCCTTGATGTCAAGCACGTGGCCAGCTTCGTGCAAGCGGTGACCCTTCTCTAGAGCAAACGCATGAAAACGCGTACGCCGGCTGGTCAAGCCTTGAAAGCCGCAACGCAATGTAACTGGCATCGCCATTAGTGCACGTGCGCTGTCAGTACTCGCCTTCCCTCCAGGAGCCGAACAGTGAGGAGCAGCGAGTTTGGCAGGTAAAATACAAAAATGTTTTTTTTACAACACTTTCGCCAATCGGGCCGGTCTCATTCGCAGTCCCGAAAGGGAGGAGGCATCGTGCCTCTGGTCCGCCTCCAAACGAAAGCAAACGCATAAAAGCACAGCACCACGCATAGAACCCTAGTCGACGGACGTTCCGACGGTGCTCCTGGGTGTGAAGACATGAAAAGAACATGTGTCATCCTTTCTTGATGACTTGGCGACCATTGAACGCTGCCACGACCGCAAACGACTGCGGGGGAGTCTCCCTGGAGCCCGACGAGTGGCCCCGTTATATGAACACATGTCCGACAGTCGAACGCTTCGTGCTTTGTTCAAGAAACACTGTTGCTGCCGCTTCTCTTTGCCTTGGGCGACAAAAGAAACAGCTTACAGCTTGCGATTGTCTAAAAAGAAACGCCGCCGCTATTACTTGAATACGTTGCCGAAAGTAGCAGAGCCTTCTCCGCGTCGTCTGCTTCCCATGCCAGTGCTTTCACTGCCGCCGCTAGGGCCGCTTTTTCGGGAGGGGCGCCGCTGGCGCCGTACGACGGCCGCCCGGTGCCTATGGGAAGCATGAACTGGCGATATCTCGTAGGCACTCGCATACAGCCTCCAGCGTACTTAGACGACTACTATCGCTGATGGCTGTAATGATAACAGCGTATCGAAGATATAAAGTGGGGTGGCGACGCTTATAATAATGATTACAATACTAAAAAAAAAACACAAAAAAACACGCCCAGGAAATGATTGTCAAGTTTATTCCACTTCTCTGTGTTCGCGCGAAGGAGTTGCGATAGCTTGGTGGTTGCAAAACAGCACGCGCCGACCACCTTGCAACATCCAGAGAATTTTGCGACGACCAACTATCCGGAGTTGCGGCCATGACCATGGGAGCGCCATTTGTTTACACGCTAAGCGCACTAATTAATTGCACATGTCAATGCGGACGCACGGGTGGCAGCCACCAGGCTTTTTCCTGTAGAAGCCGAGGAAGCAGACACATGTCAAACCTGCACGAGGACGGCATTGTGACGGCCTACGTTGATTGGCGTTCATAGCGTCACTGCCGCAGTGAGCTTCGTAGGTATTGGCTTTGCTGCCACACCTTGCTTGCTGGTTCCGTCCACAACCGTAAGAAGCGTGTGCTGCACGAAGCAATGAAATACGGGGAGGTTAACGGGAATTGGCGCGCTTTCGTGTCCTGAAAAGTGAGAAACAAATCTCACTGATCCTCTGTACTATATCTCGAAAAAGAGTGCGTTACTTTAAATTAATGAAACCTACTTTTAATATTGTGCTAAAGTGGTGGCCAATGGTTAAAGAGGAAGGCTTATATCGTGGCTTAACGAGATAGCGCCTATGATGTACCAATGGGTGCATGCAGCTGGACCCAGTGGCGTAGCCAGGGGTGGCACACCGGGCACGTGCCCCCCCCCCCCCCCGAAATTTTTTTTCGCCATAGCATACATAGCGAGAAATGACCATTTCAAGGAGGTGCCACCCCCGAAATCAAGGGGGTGCCCCCCCCTCCCCGAAAAAAATTTCTGGCCACGCCCCTGGATGGACCTAACCAAAAAGCAGTCGCCACACTCACTCCAGAAAAAGAACTAAAAAATTTTCTGACACCTTGACTAAGGATATCATAGCTAAAGTAACAGTGTAATATAGCTACGTGTTTGACACAGTCTAATATTATCATGGCGTCTTGTATTGGACGTCATATCATAACGTATTTGAAAACGGTGCATACGCAAGTGACAGGTACACCTTCCAAGGCCTAATTGTGAACCTTCGAACTATATATGTGGGGACAGCGGCATAGTGCACGCATAATTCCACTGCCACCGGAATCTGTAATTCATAGAAGCTTCGCTTAAAAAGTCAGCCAGCTGCTAGACGCGTAGTGCTTATTAAACGAACGCAAACACTGGGCTGGAGTGGTCCCTTGAAGACGCCAATTACTGAATTGAAATCTGTATTATATGATTCATGTTAGCACTACAAAAACAGTTGTTTAAGCAATGTACACAGACACTTTTCGCGCCCTTAGGAAAGTATCTGAACTATGGGGGGCTACTTACGCCACGCGGAAGTCGTTTCAAATACAACGAAGGCTATCGCAGCGAACAGCAGTATTCTCTGCTCTTTTCGGCCACTGCGCGACATCTGTGAACTTTGGTAACGATAAATCTCGTTTTCGCAGCGTTGCACGCTGTTTCTCGGCACCTGTGCAGTTAGATACTGCGGAAGAAGAAAAATGGTCGTATTGTTTTAACAGGCCAGCTGGGGCCTTTGCTAGCAGCATGTGCGCATGGTATTGCGTTAAAAATGAATTTTCTGCATAAAAAGATTAACCATCGCCCGAATATACAGACCGCACTAAATGCCTATATGTGGGACAATGAAGGAAAAAACAATTTCTGCCGCATTAATAAATTACCCTTTTAGAACCCCAAAAGCATTGCTCTTGCCACTAGAAGATCGTTTTGTAAGTCAAACATCGTGCAAGAAAGAAACCGGGGCTTTGTCCGTGGGACAAAGCCCCCAAAGAAAGCAAATTTGGCACATATAAATTTAATTTAAACAGGCGGAAGACGGCATCTCAAGTAATTCGGCGCAAAGCACAGTATATTTCACAGTAAATGAGGTAACGATCTACAGTCACCTAGACTCCACAAATATGGACACTTAAGGGAATACGCCAGCCCGGCTATGCGGTAATAAAAAGTCAGTCTTTTAACGGCGGAGGGCTGCGCCGCACGAAAGATGAGTGTCGGGGATAGTCGCGCCCCGGTTATCTGATACAACAATAGATGGCGTACCTGCCTCGGTTGTGGACGAAGCGCCAGCCGCACAGGGAAACGAGGACGCAGGGCTCGAGCATGAATAGGTCTTAAAGTCATTGCAGCAGAGGCAAGTGTGGAAGGGGCTGCCACACGTCCTTTTCCGGGTATCCCTACTCTCCACTCTGCAAATGTCGCTGTATATATATATATATATATATATATATATATATATATATATATATATATATATATATATATATATATATATATATATATATATATATATACAGGGTGTTCAAGAAACGTGTCCGATATCCTTAAAACACCAGGAAAATGCGGTGTTTCCTCACTGCCTTCACAATTATTTTTTCTGTAGTGGCAGGCATCTTAAGATGGTTGAAGACATAATTTGGAACAGTAATTAGGAAGTTAAATTAATTAACCTTTAATTTAGCGGAGTTAGCCGGTTAAAGGGGCCCTGCAACACTTTTTGAGCATGGTCTGCAGAAAACACTGCCGATCGGTAGTAGATGTTCCCGAGAACACGCGAGCCAAATATTATAGCGCAGCACGCGGCCTGGAATTCACAATAAATTCTCAAAATCAGCTAAAAATCGCTTTCTCTTCTCTCGACAAATGACGCTAGAAACTCAAAAATCACTCGTCACAGCCATTGTATCAGCCATTGGCTGATTTGAGCATGGCCCGCTCGGTCGTTATTGGGGCCGCCGCGGGAGGCCGCGACTTGTTCACGCGTGCGCGCGCGCGATCGCACTGAAAAGCAGCGTATTCGGAGAAAAAAAAGCGAAAAAGTGCTCAAGGTCACGAGGCGCGCGTGACGTATTTTCTTTGCCCGTGCCATCCCTCCCTGCTTAGCTTCCAGCGCTTTCGTCGGGACGAGAGAAGGGAGAATGCAATTGCAGCGTGCGACAGATCTTCGTAACTCTGCTCGTACTGGACGGATTCTAAAAATTTTTTCCGGTGGTGAATTCGTGAGGCAATAAGCTCCTTTAGTGAATCCATTCCATGGCTACTTAGAAAAGTGTTGCAGGGCTCCTTTGAGTGAAATGGGAGAGTTGAAGTCCTTCATACGAAGAACCTATTGCAGGTTTGAGATTTCGAAAAAGCGGCCTCTATTAATGAATGCGAAGTAATGAAATTTTCCCGAATTCAGCGGTGAAACCGAAACCGAAATGTGGAAGAGCGCAGTTGCCATATTCGTCTGAGACGTCCATAATGAGTGAGCGTCGTTATGGGCACCGTCCACTGACCAGAGGGAGCTGCGTTCCTCGCACTGCCCCGTCCCAAGTTCGCTGACAGCGGCCGCTCGGGGCACGCAGGTAAGAGACGCGCGCACGTGTCCCCCGTGTAGCCCGGCCACAATCCGCCCACTCATGCAGGGAGCGAGAAGCGCGCATCGCGTTCCATTTTGACTAGAGTTACCTAGAATAGGGGAGTGTCCAAAGCGCCGGCTCCCGCGTGGCCTTGTGACGTGCACTGATAAGGTCAGAAAACGCCGAATCCACCAACCAAACCATTTCCAACCGTAGCACTGTTCGTTTAGTAGTCCAAGAACAGAATCGGCAAGGCTAACAGCCCGATATGACGGCACCGAAACCCATATGTAAAATAGCCTGTAGCGGTGTTCTTTCGGCAGGTCCATACCACGTGGCAAAGGTCCGCGACCCACGAACAATATCCGCAATTTATACTGAAGGAATTTCGCTGCGTCACGTGAAAGAAAAGAAATTGCGAACGATCCCACGCATTGTGGGAACCGATTTAATGCGAACCAGTCGGCGACTAGCAGCCTATGCCGGATTTTTCGCTTTCAGTCAAGTGTTACGAGACGGACCGGGGTCTTTGGATAAATGTAGTATTAGCGCGCACATCGTGATCTTGGCAGGCAGGTCGACTACACTGGCGTGTAAACGGTAGCTCATGTCATGCCCTAACGTCGGCACTCGCGTTAAAGCGACGTGAGTTTTATCGCAACGAAGGGCACGTGATGGTTTGATGATTTGCATATCATAAGAGGTCGTCATTTTATTCGAGCAACGTGTGACAATAGCTCGCGTAGTCAAAGTCTGTTACAATGTTATAAAAGCGGACAGTTAACACTGCAACCACAAATGGCTTTGTCCTGACGTGACGCCAGTACAGGGTTTTCTTTTTTTTCTTTTTTTTTTCAAAGCAGCTTCAAGCACTCGCTCAGCTCTGGGGTAGGATATTTCACTGCCACAGAGAGAGAGAGAGATGAAGACAATTAACCTTACCAAAGTCTTGTCTCGCCACTCCTCTGTTGATATAGATTGTAAACAATGTGGCGCATACCCGCTTTCCACGGGCCATGGTATATATGACGTCCGCGACAGGCATGTCATGTCATTGATGTAATGTCGTGTTAATAGTGTTTTTCGTGCACTCGATCAAGTACTACTAGCCAATTTTGGTTGGTATGTGCCAAGTTAAGGCGACGATCGGGATAGTGGCCAGACGCTGGCTAATAGACAGACAGACAGATAGATAGATAGATAGATAGATAGATAGATAGATAGATAGATAGATAGATAGATAGATAGATAGATAGATAGATAGATAGATAGATAGATAGATAGATAGATAGATAGATAGATAGATAGATAGATAGATAGATAGAAAGTACTCCGGTTTCACCAAAAAATACTTCGCATTTAATACTTGACTGCCACGCAGAATGCCCATATAGGTTGGGTTCCGGCTTTAACCCTTCGTTGCATCCATCGCGATTTTTCGCTAACAACTCATGCCGTCGACGCCGACACCGCATGTTTTGCGGCACGATCTCTCAAACGCTCTCGCGTTATTTAGGTAGAAGACTCATGCAACCGGCGGTAAATGAGGGGGGCTTCTCTTCTTTCTGGTAACAATGACCGCAGTGGTGTTGACAAGCACGACGACTTCAATACAAAGAAACACGCAGAAACTCCCAAGATGTGGTTCGCAGTTTATTCAGCTGCGCTGTCTTTGTTACGAATAAATTACGGCAACTTTGCAGTTAATGAACACCTAGAACATATTTTGACAACGTGCACACCGGAGTGCTCGCGTGACCATGGCAGCAGGATCTTGATTACATGTTATGCTTTGATTAGCTTTTGCATTGGTCGTGGCGGACGCACGGGCCGCAGGGACCGTGTCCTTTCTGTCTGAAGAAGTCAGCCTTGCAAATACATGTCGTACCACTTCTGACGCACCCCGAGTTTTGATGTGTATTAGCGTTGAAGCCGTCGCGACCGCAGTATTTCTCTTTCACATTGGTTGATCTGCCACTGCTTGCCTCCTCGTTCGCTCCACAAACCGAAGAGGAGTCTGCACAAAGAAAACAAAAATGAGGGTGAGTTGGGAGGTGTGCTGCACATGGAATGCCATAAATGAGAAACCTAAGTTTCCGAGCGCCAATGCTCCACAACAACAATCTATTACATGAAGTTTTCGAAGACATTTTAAATAATGCACTAAGACGGTGCTTTTCAGCAACAAATGTGAGTAACAGAAACATAAAAACTGAGACATTGCTGAGACATATTGTCTACACCGGCAACGAGTGCGCGCGAATTTGTTTTGGTTTATTAGAAGTATCTGCACGTGTGTGTGTGTGTGTGTGTGTGTGTGTGTGTGTGTGTGTGTGTGTGTGTGTGTGTGTGTGTGTGTGTGTGCTTCTGCGCGTGCGTGCGTGCGTGTGCGTGTCTGTATGTGTAGGCGTGTGTTTTTGCATGTGTGTGTGTGTGCGTGTGTGTGTGTTGGTGCGTGTGTGTGTTCGTGCGTATATATATATATATATATATATATATATATATATATATATATATATATATATATATATATATATATATATATATATATATATATATATATGGGTCATTCCATATCAAGTATACCAGGTCAATTTTCGACCATCTCCGATCCTGCTGAAAAAAATTATTCAGGTATATGTGAATGTGAGAAGTAGTTATGGAGGCGTTATTTTTCGCAAAAAAATTTTTTGTTGCCTAGAGGGCGCTTCGACCTTTGGGCACCCAAGTGAAACTGTGTCGCGCTAAATAATTTGTATAAAATTACTGGTCTGAGCAATTACTACGAAACAATATTTTCCATAATCTTAAGGCGTTGATCTTTCATGACAATGTTAGTTTATTCATTTTTATCTCAACTTTCCTTATTTTTGGCATTGGCGAAAAATTGCAATATGCTGCATGTTTAGCGTTTTTTATAAAAAGCACAGATTTTTTCGTGAGTAATGTATTCACATTATGCGTTTTAATGGGTTCCTATGATAAGTGATGAAAATACTTCGGGAGCGTATGAAGCAAAAAACATTGCCACAATATTGTGACAAAGTTGGCAAAAATGGCATTTTGACTGATATTGAGGCTTCATTTTCTCAATGTAGCGGTCCAAGTAAAAATTTGGTTTATATATTATTGCACAGTATGCTTTGTTGGTAAGACATACAGAATGTTTCAGAAGAGTAGTTTTTTGTTTTAAGGGAGAAAAAAATTTTACAACTGAACAACTACAAGGTAGTAGAAAGTTCGCCTCTGCCTCGCCTTCACTGCATAGCACGTCAGCGCAAGATTCTAGCGGGAGCTTTTCGGCGGCGAATAATGCAAGTCATACAACAGCTTGTCACTTGTTTTGGTAATACTGCTGTATAGAACGTCAAAAAGGGCAATAGTGCTAATTTTATGGAGCGGTATCTTCCCCCTTGGACCATATAGGGCAGGTTACACTTCAACCGCTTCATTGTCCCAAGGGGCAGAATTATAATGTAGTCGATGGCCTGCATACAGTATTGGGGGCGTTGTGTTTGGCTTCTGATAATTAATGCACATGGTCTTAATTATAATTAGCGACATAATTAAGGTATAGTTTACTAAAGGTGTTTTTATGATGTATCAGGTATAGGCCGATGCGTGATCGCTGACCACTGCTTTGTATGATGAAATTATGTATCCTAGGTGTACACGTTGGAGATGACTCGATATCGTGCTTATATATGACACTTAATGCGCCATTTCCAGTTGTGATATAAAATTTTCATCCACCTTTTTTTTAAGTTCCTAGGGTGGTGAATATGTTAAAAGCCCCTCACCATTACCGGACGGGCTTTAAATTAAAACATCTTCAACACCTTCGGACAGTTTAGAAATAGGGGGGATAAAAATGTTCAATTCCCTCCGGAAATGGTGACTGAAGTTTCATTTATGGGCACGATGTCGAGTCATCTCTAACGCGTACACCTCGGATACATCATTTCATTATGCAAACCAGTGATAAGCGATCACGCATCGGCCTATACCTGATACATCATAAAAAACACCTTTTAGTAAACTATACCTTAATTATGTCGCTAATTATTATTAAGACCATGTGCATTGATTATCAGAAGCCAAACACAACGCCCCAATACTGTACTGCAGGCCATCGACTGCATTATAATTCTGCCCCCTTGGGACAATGAAGCGGTTGAGTGTAACCTGCCCTATATGGTCCAAGGGGGAAGATACCGTTCCATAAAATTAGCACTATTGCCCTTTTTGACGTTCTATACAGCAGTATTACCAAAACAAGTGACAAGCTGTTGTATGACTTGCATTATTCGCCGCCGAAAAGCTCCCGCTAGAATCTTGCGCTGACGTGCTATGCAGTGAAGGCGAGGCAGAGGCGAACTTTCTACTACCTTGTAGTTGTTCAGTTGTAAAATTTTTTCTCCCTTAAAAAAAAAACTACTCTTCTGAAACATTCTGTATGTCTTACCAACAAAGCATACTGTGCAATAATATATAAACCAAATTTTTACTTGGACCGCTACATTGAGAAAAATGAAGCCTCAATATCAGTCAAAATGCCATTTTTGCCAACTTTGTCACAATATTGTGGCAATGTTTTTTGCTTCATACGCTCCCCGAAGTATTTTCATCACTTATTATAGGAACCCATAAAAACACATAATGTGAATACATTACTCGCGAAAAATCTGTGCTTTTTATAAAAAACGCTAAACATGTAGCATATTGCAATTTTTCGCCAATGCCAAAAATAAAGAAAGTTGAGATAAAAATGAATAAACTAACATTGTCATGAAAGATCAGCGCCTTAAGATTATGGAAAATATTGTTTCGTAGTAATTGCTCAGACCAGTAATTTTATACAAATTATTTAGCGCGACACAGTTTCACTTGGGAGCCCGAAGGTCGAAGCGCCCTCTAGGCAACACAAAATTTTTTTTGCGAAAAATAACGCCTCCATAACTACTTCTCACATTCAAATATACCTGAATAATTTTTTTTTCAGCAGGATCGGAGATGGTCGAAAATTGACCTGGTACACTTGATATGGAATGACCCATATAATATATATATATATATATATATATATATATATATATATATATATATATATATAGCACACGACCTTATTAATTGGAAACCCAATAACACGGATCGGTGAACGAAAAGAAAGGAACACTCCTATTACAAGCGAAACTACGATTTGCCTTATCTCAAGATACACTGACCCAGGCATAGCTCCGTTCTGTAATCAAGTGAACGTCATGCGTATTCAGCTTTTGACGTAACAACGGAAATCAATGGGATACATATGTAATCGGCAACACGAGTCGCAGCGCAGAGTTACTTCGAAAACTGTGAAGGCCTTATCTGTAGCCCTGCAGCAACGTAGCGCACAAGTGTTGGCACCTTTTGGAGAGGCCCGCTACACGAGAGCAGCTCCATTCCTTAACGTCGGGCTCGCTGGACAAGTTCTGCAACTTGAAGCATGCCACACTCATAGTGCGCTCACAGCCGTTTCACTAGCTTGATATACACCAAATTTGCTATTGCGTGACGTGACTGTATGACGAACATAAATGAAAAGTGGTAATATGGAAATCATGACATGTCATGTACATCATGACTTGCATGCCATGCTGATGGTGCCCTCGCGGCCGTTTCGCTTGCTTGATGTGCACCAAAATTGGTATTGTGCAACGTGACTGTATGACGAACATAAATGACAGGTGGTAACATGAAAATCATGACATGCATGTTATGTACAGCATGATTTGCTCCTTGCTGGCTGCTTTGCATTACATCTATTCCCACAATGCATCTGCCGGTTTTTCTGAAGGCCAATTTCAAAATCATCATCATCATCATGATTATCAGCCTTACTACGCCCACTGCAGGGCAAAGGCCTCTCCCATGTTCCGCCAATCAACCCGGTCCCGTGCTTTCTGCTGCCACAGTATACCTGAATTTCGAATTCGACTATTCAAAAAAATACATGTAAAACGCAGAAATGCTTTTATGGAACAACAAGCGGCCCGACTAGAATGACATTTGCTGCATTTGAGTTAAATTGTAGCCTCCGTAAGAAGCCTATATTCAATTTACGGTGTATATTTCTTAATCATTAGTTATGAAATTCGACAAGCTTTTTTAGATGTGAAGCATCTTATGCTCGGGGTTATGTCCGTCCCGCGTCCGTCCCGCGTCCGGCCACTTTCATGAAGTAGGGAAGCACCCACTATGCGAACCAGAACACTGTAGTACAATATAAGGCTGTCAACCACCACTACAGTCACCAGAGTCATGGCCGAGAGCCCAGAGAGGCTGCTTAGCAATGGCTAGGCAGGTGGTGTTTGTCGCCCAGGTTGACTCCATTCCTTGATCTTGCTTGCATGTGTTTGGGGGCGGGGGGCTTAGTCCGTCCCTCCTTCCCGCGTACCACACCACCACAGTGCATGCGCGTCCTCTCCCCCCTCTTTCCTACGCTCACCCCCTTTCTCTCCTCTAGGAATACTCTACTCTACGGAGCGGCGCCCGCGTCCCACAGCGCATGCGCGTCCTCTCCCCCCTCTCTCCTACGCTCAGCCCCTTTCTCTGCTGTAGGAATCCTGTACTCTATGGAGCGGCGCCCGCGTCCGACATCCCCACAACGCGTCCTCTCCCCCCTCTCTCCTACGCTCACCCGCTTTCTCTACTCTAGGAGTCCTCTACGGAGCGGCGCGCGACAGGTGGTGTGACAGCTGCATACTCCGCTGGGGGCACCACGGTAGTTCCGCGGTATAAAAATGACGGAGCCTCCCTTCCTACGGCGACGGCCAGTCCTCGAGTCTTGACGGCATCTTCGGCCAGCCTGGCCAGAGATGGTCATCCGGGCACGCGCTGGGCAGCGTAGGCTACCACAGCTCCAGCATTGTTATTGTAAATCTATAAATGCCCAGGTAATGTGGCCGAGGTTGGCACGAGCCGCCCCAAACGCTCTGCATTGTGGCGTATAAGCGTCTGGGTAGATTCAACTATAGAGTATACGAGCGTGGGGGAATGTGCGTGTCTGCCATGTTGTCGACTGGTGCTTAGAGACTCATCACGGGTTTGGTATTTCAACCATGCCCTATTGTAATGCGTGAAGATTTCACCATATGTAACCATTCAGTCTTTCGCGTGGCGGCGCCAGGAGACGACTACCTGGTCTTCAGCCTCCTGAGCAACGTTAGGAGGGGGGAAGTTGACACGCTCGGTGGACGATTTTTGGGGCAGCGTCGTGAGCGGCTTCGTTCCCGGCAAAGCCCGAATGGTCCGGGGCCCAAATCAAGTGAACTTGGTGGTGCTGAGATGGTGATGCGCTTGAGAGTATGCGGTTTGCTTGAGGTGAGATGATCAGCTCCTGGCGAAGGGGCAAATAGCCATCTTGGAGTCTCTAATTATGCAAGAGGCCCGTAGTCATTGCGTAGGCTGAAGGGATCGGAAGCTTCTTCGCCCTCTTCTGGTGGTGTGTTGCGTGTGTAACTGCTGATGGTTGTGACGTGGCTTGGTCCCGTGACAACAGCTACGGCCATGACTGTTTGTTGCGGGTACTCCGGTGCCTCTACGTAAGCTACGCGTGTGGCCCCCTCGTAACTCTTTCTTCTTATCCCCCATTTCGCAACTGTACTTGGAGTAGACATTCTAGGAAGCTTTGAAAAACCATTATTACGCGCACAGACAGATGTTGCTTTCCTTGCGGCACGGTTGAGGTGTTCACCGAGAAGGGAAGCCTGTCAAGCAAATGAGTGGCGATGCGAACGGTGCCCGATTACGCTATTGAGTTTTGCTCTTGCAGGCGAAGCTCAAGCTTCCAAGTTTTTTTTTTTTTTTTGAACGCTTCTATCATTCCCGAAGGGACCGAAACAAATGCGGACATCTGAGGAAGAAATAGTAACGTAGGAGAAAGGCGAGTTGTAATTAATGCTTACTTTGGTTCGGCTCTTAAAGGGGGTGGTGCCACCAAATTTGTGGCTTGCGCGTTCTTAGCTGCAAGCGTTTCTTATAGCTTTAGGAAGCATGATACACGCACCAAGATTCACGTATTCTCGCTAAATAATTCAATATCGCCTTACTTATGTGGGCAACTTTCGGTTTCGGTTTCTGGACGCCAAGTTGGGCAGTGACATAGAAGTGTAGGAGGCTTGGTCACGTGACGACACAAGGCTGTGGCGCACGTCGTGCAATGAGCACAGCGTGCTCGTCTTCCTCGGTGTCCAATAATGTCGCCCGGTAGTCCGAACAAAGTCTGTCCAGGCGTTTCTGTGTTGTTCGTCTCGGAGAAACTTGTGAAAACTCGCTGGGTCTCCGACTTTGCTCGGGCAGAAGTCTAGCACACAGTATAGTATACAGGCATGGTCGCTGCGCGGGCAACCGACCGGATGCCTTCAGCACTCGGGCACGCTGAGTGCCTTCGCAGGTTCGCGCGAAGATGCGCAGCAATTAGCCAGAAAGCGATCGAAAGTCGGCGAGTGATGTAGCAACCGATGCTTTGCCGGTACGTACGTTCCGCAGGTAACGGAGGTCCGGAGGTCACCTACGTCACTACAGATATGGTGTGACGTCGCTACAACTTTTGTTGTCCTCAGTTTCGTTGTCCTACGTCAGTTTTGATGCGCTAGCGATGAGCATCGATCGGGAGAATGAGCATTTAGGTACACTTTGGAAGTGAATTAAAATATATTCTAAACGTTTGCTGTGTCCGACCCTTCGTGTGGAGTGTCCTTGCATACAGAGGAAACCCACAACAGGCTTGTTATAGCCTCAAAATTTGATGGCACCACCCCTTTAAAGCAAGGGAAATGGTGCGGTAGGAAGGACAAAATATGAGCGCTGTGTTGCATTTGTATGTATGGGCTTGCTGCGTCCCGTCCGTAGTCAAAGCAGTGCAAACAACTCACAATTTGACGGAAAGCGTAAAACTCACGCGAACAAAAGGCCACAAAAGCAAGCATTGGGAATGGCTGACGGACAAGCAACAGGGTAGGTGAGCAGCAACTAGGGCAACGGGAGCTTGCCGAAGGCACAGCGGCTCATGCTCTTGGCGCGGGAGAACAAGGAAGTTGACCACAGACAGTCGCGGAAGGCGCGCGTGTGCACAGCAGGTGCCCAGCCAAGGCCAGTGTTAGTGGCCTAAGCGTGTTTTGTTTTCTATGGTGTCCTAACGTGTTAATGTATTTGTAACTAATAAATGTTTTCAAAGTTCTTCGCCCCTAGTCTCCGGGCGCACCTTCCCGCAAGACAACCGAAGAACCCCCGACACATTTAGCAAAGTGTGGAAAACAAGTAATGATTTTTGTCATTTGAATGAAATGGGCGCATCCATCCATGGGGATGGATGGATGGATGGAAAAAATTATAGGCCGCTAATTTTCAACAAACTAGTTAATACGAATGTGACAGTGAAGTTTATTCGAGTAACAAGAAATATTAAAGTGCGAAGGTCTTATTCCTATAACAATGTGATTTTAAACGTACAAAGAGACGCAGATAAATTAGCAACAAAAAAAAAATAAATAAATTGGTGCTCCTATTGCACATGTACCTTGACCTAAACGAACAAAGGTAGGGCACGTCATCGAATGCACGTAGTGCAGATATTGTAGCACTCATTGAAGGAGCTATGTTACAGCTCAGTAGGGCACTACACCACTGAACTAGGAATAAAAGCACTGCGAAATTGGCCAAATAAAAAAAAAGATTACGTAAGGTACATGGGCGTGAGGTGCTTATTTAATGAGCTAATATATAATTGTGCTGGAGTACACTCCCAGACACAGGTGAATGAAGTGAAATCCTCAGTGCAATATTATTATTGGTAGAGCGAAAGTATAGAAATGCACACGCGCACAGTTGCCTTTGATTCATTAGACACAACTTTACTATGCAATTACTACATGAACTAAGCGGGCTACTTACACCACGCCGACGTCCTTTCAAAAACAACAAAGGCGACAACAGCGATCACGAGCATTTTCTTCTCTTTTTTGGCCACGGCAAGGCATCTGTAAACTTTGGAAGCGATAAATCTCGTCTTCGCACCTTTGCGGCGGTTTTTTTTTTTCACACCGCGCAGCTGGATTCTGCGAAAGAATAAGAATGATCGTATTGTTTTAATAGTGGAGACCTTTGCATGCAGCATGTGCTCATTGTATTGTGTTAAAAATACATTTTGCTCATAAAAAGATTAATCGTCGCCCAAGTATGAACGCCGCTTAAGATGCCTATATAAATGGGACAATGCAGGGGAAAATGATTTCCGCCGCAATAATAATAAATCACCGTTTGACAACACCAAAAAGCACTGCTCTTGCCGCTAGAAGATTGCTTGGTAAACGATACATTACGCAGAAAGAAAATGGGGGATTTGTCCAATGGAGAAAGCCCCCAAATGAAGTAAATTTGGTACATTTACATCGGAATTAAGCAGGCGGAAGGCGGCACCTAATTATGATTGTTGGTATAGGCGTAAGCACGGGGGGGGGGGGGGGGGGGGCAGAGGGGGCGAGATGGGGGGCGCAAAGCCAGCCCCACACATTGACATAATATAGGGGGGGCGGAGGTGGGTTCAAAGTCAGCCCTATACTGAGGGAAACTTTCAGACGCCCAAAACACCGCAAGAAGAACGAAGCAGAGGGTAAGAGATGAACCAACTAGCCCAGCAACAAGTACTTCTCAGCCCTATACATTGACATGATAGGGAGGGGGTGCGCTGCGCCGAACCTCCCCCCCCCCCCTGAAGGGGAACCCTGCGCACGCTTATGGGTTAACGTCCAAAAACCACGTTATGATTATGAAGGCCGCCGTTGTGGAGGGCTACGGAAATTTCGACCTTCTGTTTTTATTTAACGTTCACCGAAAACTAAGTTATACACGAGCGTCCAGGATATCGCCTTCATCAAAATGCGGCCGCCAAGGCCGGAATTCGATCCCGCGACCGTCAAGGCTGCAGTCGAACACAATAATTACTAGAGACCGGATTATAGGCAAATGCCTATTTTTTCCTTGCGTTCCTATCGCGCAACTTTGATATATGAGCATGAATTAGGGGTAAAGGAGGGCTTTTATAGTGTTTTTATAGTGCCTATAAATGCCTATTTTTGGGGTTTGTGCCTAAATGTCTACAAGTGCCCATAAATGCCTATTTTCAAAACTGGTGCCTATATGAACGCTATTTAGCCTCAAATTTTGCTTTCGAGTACAGTTTGAGACCGTAATTCATGTTACCGGGCAAATTTGACGTTTCGGAACTTTATGGGGTGCAACAACCTTTAGTTCCCTGGTTCAACAAACATCCGGGAAGCAACCGGTAGCAGCAGTGAAATAGGACGCGCTGGCCACCTTACTCCACCGCACTGACATGGCGCAAGTGGTTGGAGCAGGGGAGAGGAAAGGACGCTATTTCTGAAACACTAAATGGGAGCACGTCCCAGCGTGTACAGTGGAATGGGGAGAGGAAAATAAAGGCGGGAAGAGGAGAGGGGAAGAAGAGGAGAGTGGCGTCTATGGCCGAGGACGTGGCGGGCGGCTTTTACCGCCGGTTTTCCAGTCCAGTGTTCCCATGGAATTGAAGCACCTCCTTGAAGACTTTGGCGTGGTGGGGGCAGAAAACAGGAGGTGCCTGCGCGCAGCAGCAGGAATATGGAGAGCGAATGCGAAACCATGGAGTGCCGTCAGGGGAAAATAGAAAGTAGGTAAAAAAAAATCGCATGTGCACATGGCTTTTGTTTCGTTTGTAATTTACTCTTAAAGGGCGTTTCACCAGATCACATTAGAAATTTTAGTCAGATACTGGAAGTGTTCGCGTGCCCAATGAAGAGCTTTGTACGACAAGAACTTTTTAATTGGTTCATTACGAGCCGCGAAAGCATGATGCCGGTAGATGAGCTTGAAACCTTTGCCACTCGCAAGCCAAATTCCTTCCCTGCCCTCTTCGGTATCAGAGAAACTCGGAGCCGGAAGATTACACTATGCGCACATGACATGCCCAAGCCAGGTCGTGCGCACAAGCGGTGTTGTATCGTTTCGGCGTTCACTCTATAGTGTACTGCCTGTTTCTGTGGGATGGATCCGTCTATGCGTTTGGAGAGGCTGGCATGGATCCTGTATCCTTACCACGACACAGCGCGTCGCACAGCTGGAACTGCTGTAAGGAACGATGCACCAAAAAATTACACCATCTTCCGCTAAAGGGAACCATGTGTAGATGTGAAGCAGCGGGCGCTAACGCTTACACTGGCGGCGGCGTTGACGCTGGCGCTCATCGCAGCGTTGCGCAGGAGAGAAAACTGGGGAGGCGTAAAGCAGGCAGTGATGGAGCAGTGTTTCCTACTGGAACATGCCAATCGCTGCTAATGGGCAATGAGAGACAGAAGACTCCGACTGGACACAGAGACCCGCACTCCGCTTTTAGTTAACGCGCACGCTGCGAATTTTTATTGTTCAACAACGCACAGGAGAAATCTTCCACCGGCACCACCTTGGAGGTCAAGATCCATTGCCATATATACGGGATGGCCAGTGAACGGTTGTGCAGCGCGAGCAGTCGGTTTTTTCAACCAAGAAACTCGCTAGCAGACGCTGCCTGCGTCGGCGTCGCGAGGCGAGAGAGGGGGAAGCGGAGGAGAGGAGAGAGAGAGGGGGTGACACGCATGCGCAGTGGGAGTGTGAACGCCGTGGGCAGGGATGCGTAGAGAGAGGGGGGGAGCGTAGGAGAGGAGAGAGAGGGGGGACGCGCATGCGCAGGGGGGAGTTAGACGCCGCGGGCAGGGATGGAGAGAGGGGGGAGTGTAAGAGGGGGAGAGAGGAAGGGAGGCGCATGCGCAGTGAGGGTGTGGTTGCCGTGGGGAGGGATGCCTAGAGGAGAGAGAGGGGGGGACGCGCATGCGCAGGGGGAGTTAGACGCCGCGGGCAGGGATGGAGAGAGGGGGGGAGTGTAAGAGGGGAGAGAGGAAGGGAGGCGCATGCGCAGTGAGGGTGTGGTTGCCGTGGGGAGGGATGCCTAAAGGAGAGAGAGGGGGAGAGAAGGTTTTTTTTATTTTTATTTTTTTCTTTAACTGTTTGCGCATGCGCAGTAAGGGTGGGCACGCGGCACACCACCACCACCACCACCACCACCACCGGATTAAGCTTCGCCATAAGATGCTTCACATCTAAAACATGCTAAGCGTTGTCAGGGCTGGCAACGGCACGACGCGGGAATGGCGAGAACACGAACACAAAAGAAATATGGGCAGCTAAGTCTCGCATCACTCTCGATTCGAAGAAAAAACTAAAGAAAAGTGCGCACACTTCCGTTTGTATGTTTTAATATTTCTATTAACTTTCATTCTTCTATTCAAGCAACAGTTGCACAAATTACACATGTAGCCTCGAATAATTCTCGCAGTTTCATGTACTACTGTGACATACAGAGGACCATTCGTTGTTGAACTTCACCTCCCCCCACATTGGTGCGCGCGCCCGTGAGATAAAGGGCATGAGGCATTCAGTCTGACATTTCACCTTCTTCCGGGGAGCGTAGCGTTACAAATTTTGGCAGACGTGATCGTTAGCGCAATGCATGCATTACACTTCTAGCTCGAAACGCTCAAACCTGGTAAGGGGCCCTTTATGGTGTTCACACGAAGAGGAGAAATTGACTCTGCGCTATTAGACCCGGCCAATACAAGGCTAACAGACCCTTCTGGCCTTTTAGCGGTCTGGCTATTGAATTCTGTGCTGCCCTTCCCAGCCATGCCGAAAAAAAGCAGACCCAGGAGCGTGTTTATTCGATGGTGGACACTTAACTTACCATTATGGACAATAAAAGGAGAGACCGTGTTCTGGAAACCGTGTCCGAAAAGGGACCATTGCATGGCTATGTTGAATCATTAATGCCTTTGTATACAATCATAAAATATAACATTTGTTTGCTTTCTTGTCGTAGACCAGGTCGCGCACGTCCTTATTCGAAAATTTGAGTTTTTGTAAAAATTTATTGTGCCTATATTTACGATTTTGGGGGCCTAAAACTGTGTTTTTCCTGCCTATTTTTGGCGCCTAAAACACCATTTTTTAGTGCCTAAAAATCCGGCCTCTAATAATTACTAGACCACCGTGGCGGGTTGAAGACGGCATGTAATGTAATTTTGCAAAAGGTAGAGTACGTTTTAGAGGAAATATAATGCTCTGTTGTCTTTCATGGAAAAACAACACTTAGGGGAAGACGTCAGACCAGCTCCGCCCAAATAAAAAATTTCCCTAACTGAACTTGTGATACAACATTTGCGCACATATGAACCTATTAGACTTTAACTGAACTGTCATGTGATGTTCGGTTGTGCTGTATTTTCGCATCGTGTGTTCTACTGTATTGCATTTTGTGCCCTTATTATTTTCTTAGTACATATTTTGTCTGCTAAGCGAGAAGGAGTAGCCGGTGCCACCATAATGGCACCAAACTCTCCCATTTCACCATTTCAATAATAAAAAAAAATTACTCGCGTCTTTTAACAGCTGAGCTGTTCTAGGGCTGGGCTGGACGACAGACGAGTGTCCAGAATAGTCACGCTTCTGTTTACAGGTGGCGTAATTTCCTCGGTTGCAGAGGAAGCGGTAGCCGCCAAATGAAACGGGGAAAGGCGGCTCGCGCTTGGACAGGGGCTAAATTGACTGCAGCAGGTGCGCATGTGTCAGGGGGCCACACGTCCTTTCCTGTATACATCTCGACTCCACAGATAAAGTAATCGCGGGCGGCCAGACAAAATAACAAAACATCACATAAAATCACTTGAAAAACACAAAGAGAACCGCAGCTCCGCTGTTTATGCATGCCGATTTCCACACTGGGTGAAAACGGGGTAAATTTTTTTCTCATCTTTCGTGCTTCGTCCTTTATTGGGCCATTCCACAATGAACCATCCAGCAACTGGCCTATTTAACTAAACTGCAGTAACTATAGTTCATGACGCGCTCGCGTGGCCTGCAAACATTTCGTGGTCTACTGTGCGTGACGCTGTTACGTCCGGTTGTGAACGCTATTTTAAAGCTGCCTAATATGTAAATCAAGAAGGCTGTAAGAAGATCTAACCAAATTTCGCGAATGAATGTGGACGGTGACCTAAAAATCTCAGAATCTGTGCAATGGTTAATGTTCTTGCAGTTTGATAAAGCTAATAAATACGAAGCGCCTGTGCAAAAGGTAACAACGCAGCGCAAGGATGAAGAAAAGAAGAGTTACAGGAAAGATTGTCAGTTGCAGGTCTTGGAGGTCTGAGCTGCACAGCGCGGCCATTCCCTGCGCCGCGGCGTCATCTGCGGAGACTGAATTTTCTTTGCCTATAACCGTACATTCACAGAGAATGTACCTAAGAGAAGCGTGAGTCCAGCCGCACAGTTTGAAGCTATCCGTCGGTATGGATGTCTGGATATGTCCTCCTGAGATGAACAGAGTTGGGGAAGGTCTGGGCTTGTAACGGCCTCTAATATACCGCTTGGGCCTTTTCGAGTTTGGGCTTGGACGTGGATCCTTGCGTTGTTTATTTTGTGGGTGAAGAAAGGCTCCTTTCTATAGAGTGCTGCCATGTGCGCAGCTTCATTTGCGTAGAACAATCAGGTAAACTCTTAAAAAATGTTAGTAAAAAGGTAGTAACTGCAAGCAAATAGCTAGTAACTGCAGTGGTTACTAACTATCTTGCACCATTACTAACTTTATGCTATCTGTTTACTACCTGTGTTAGTACAAAGTTAGTAACTAGACGCAAACAGGTAGTATCTGCAGACGTTACTAACTTTCTTAGACCGTTACTACCTTTTTGCTACCAGGCCGTATCTATATAGGTAATCTAGAATTGTTAATGCCTACTGTATTATTTTTAACTGGAATCGTCTCGACATATAGTTTTAATCGGAAACTGACGAAAAAAGTGTCCATGAATCAAGAAAAAACTAGCTTTCTTTTTTAAAAAACGCAACCGCGATTTATACGCATCATTCTCTTGCTGTGAAATCGGAGAAGCAAAAGTTAATGAACCGTAAGCAAGTTCCCCTAGGCGTTTTAGTGCTCAATATTAATTCAAGCAAACTAACATGACAGGTGGATTAAAATTAACCAGGTGGTCAAAATTAATCCGGAGTCCCTCACTACGGCGCGCTTTTCATAATATCGTGGTTTTGGCACGTAAAAGCCCAGAGATGATTATTATTACCTTTTTACTGCCGATGTATTAGCACAAGTATCCATTCAAATGCACTGAAGCTGTGTTGGTGATTTTGGTACCTTGTCTCGGCCGATGTACATCATACTTTGCTGTGGAAGTTTTATAACAAATGGACATGACGTATTGTTTTTTTTTTTAATATGGTCGATTAAAAGTGTTCTGCTACGTCCCCAAACACAAATGATCAAGTAGTAGGGTATAGTACTCTAGCTCCGGGTTTGTGATAATTCATCCTGAAACACAGGTGCTCGCCGGTACCAGACATGCATTTCCAAGGTAGGGACTATAAATACTCCGGGAGTCGCGAAATAAGTAATGTCGCATATTGAACTTGTTTCGTCTGTGTATTCTTGTCGTTCATGACACTCCATGCAAGATTACACGAAATTGTGCCGTAATGTACCATTAAAACAATAGACAAATAATGTGTGCAAAATTAACACGGTAGTACGAACTACAACATTTTTTTCTTGGGTGTTTTATCTTACTACCTATGTTTATTAACGGCTAGGGTAGTAAGAGTTACCGGCATTGCCGTTGCTAACTGCACTTACTAACAGGGTTGTAACATATGTGACAAGCATTTACTACCCCAAAGTTAGGAAGTACTACTACTTTTTTTAAAGAGTGTACAACCATATGTTTATGTATTCATTATCTAAAAAAAATTGTGCTTGTGCCCTAAGTATGACTGATACGGACATCTCCTTTCGCATTTATCAAATAGGGCTCCATTAGTTCACGTGCCAAGGTGTTCCTGCTCCTTCCCACTACGCGAATATTTGTAAGATCCGCCCCACACATGCAGGATTCACAGTGAATAGGTAAATGAGCGGTGATCTTATTTTTGATCGAAAGCTCGTGTTCTCTTGACCTGTCATTAACTCTTGTTTTCTCTGCATTGCATTGCGTGGTTAATTCGTGCACAGTGAACCCCTTCCGTCACGATATACACAATTGTGTACGCGGGTCTCGGAAGCGCGTCACATGCTGCGTGTTTTTTTCAAATGGCCTGAAACTCAGTGTGCACATTTCTGCAGGCTTCCTGAGTGGACAATTAGCGGTAATTTAACTTCATTGTGCGGCGTATTGCTGCGAAGGATCACTTTGCTGTAGACACTATTATGTTCGATGATCGTTCGACGTACCGTGTTCCAGGACCAGCGTCAAGAGTTCTTTTTTTTCTCCGCTCGAAACGAACACAACCAGAAAACATACTGCGCATGCATATCGGTCCTAATAGATGATTCTGTTTACGCAAGTACCGAAGCTGTCTGATTGCAGAATAATTAGATAACTAGTTACACTGTAATTAATATTAATTACTGAAACTCACACAAAACAACACATTCCTTCATTTTGTTTCTTGGAATGTAATACTGAGTGCCTTGGAACTGTGCCATGCGAATTTGACGCATTTGCAGACAGTGCATCCTAATTCGAGGCTGAAGGGGATAAGACAACTAGCTCGACAACGCGTTCTTTTAAAGGGGCCATCTCATGATCACCCAAAAATTTGCGGTTTTCAGCGAGAAATATAATTAGATGGTCTATTGTGCCTTCACATGCAGAAAAAATATTGTGTGTAAAAGAATATTTCAGTGCAAAATAGAAGTCTCCCACGCTAAACCTTTCCCGCCGTTGGCGACCGTCATTTTGCCATGGCGTGTGACGTCACCTGCTGCGTGTAGCGAAGCCTTCGTCTTCTACCAATGTTTCAGCCGCTACAAATTCAATGCCAAGCTGAAGAAAATTTCAATAGCTCGATTGCACGCGCAGCTGACCTCGGAACAACATCTTTCGCCGGAACACAGACGCTCGCACAGTAAGCGGCTTATTACGTCACATCTCGCGAGTGCGCTATAGGTGGCTTGCACTGACGTGACTTAAACCGCCGTGTTGGTGCACCACATGGCAGACGCAACGTTTATGACACCACGTGTTAATCTTATCATTGTATCACTTGCAGGTTCCTTCGTTATTGACGCATTGAGGCCAATAGAATTCTGGCCGCATCCTTATCATATTGAAGCAGGTTAAAGGGGTGGTGCCACCAAATTTGTGGCTTGCGCGTTCTTCGCTGCAAGCGTTTCTTATAGCTCGAGGAAGCATGATACACGCACCAAGATTCACGTATTCTCGCTAAATAATTTAATATCTCCTTATTTATGCCGACAACTTTCGGTTTCGGTTTCTGGGCGCCAAGTTGGGCAGTGACGTAGAAGTGTAGGAGACTTGGTCACGTGACCACACAAGGCTCGCGCGAAGATGCGCAGCACTTAGCCAGGAAGCGATCAAAACTCATCGAGTGATGTATAGCAACCGATGCTTTGCCGGTACATACGTTTTCGGAGGTGGCGGAGGTCCGGAGGACACTCGCGTCAATGCATTTCTCGTGTGACGTCATTACAACTTTCGTTGTCCTTCCTATAGAGCTACGTGAGTTTTGATGCGCTAGCGATGGACATCGATCGGGAGAATGAGCATTTAGGTACACTTTGGAAGTGAATTAAAATATATTCTAAACGTTTGCTGTGTCCGACCCTTCGTGTGGAGTGTCCTTGCATACAGAGGAAACCCACAACAGCCTTGTCATAGCCTCGAAATTTGATGGCACCACTTATGCTGCTTTTACGTCATCAATGCCGCCATGTTGGTGGAACCGGTACGTTATGAAGCTGCGACCATGACATCACGTGCAATATATCTACAGCGTTGCCCAACTCTCAAGCCGCTCGCGTGTTTACAAAAATGTTCAGTAGTACTATCTGGGGTCTTACGTGCCAAAACCACGATATGACTACGAGACACGCCGTCGTGGAGGGCTCCGGAAGTTTAGACCATCTGGTGCTCTTTAAACATGACGCAATACTCGGGCCTCTAGCATCTCGCCTCCACCGAAATGCTACCACCGCGGCCAGGATCGAACCTGCGACCTTCGGGTCAGCAGCCTAGCACCATAACCACTGCTCCACCGCGACGGACTTGAAAAAAAAAATTAAATTGAAAATTTGTCCTCGACCAAATGCGCAAAAAAATTCGCCAGCTTGTTTGTGCGCGCACTAAGATTAACCCAATTAACGCAGATTACGATAGAAAATTGGGCGTCCATGCCCCTCAAACTACGAAGTGTCTGCTGCTCCACGGAACCTCGTTACGACTCGGCACATTTTGTAAAGGAATGCGAAGATATTCACCCAGCCAGAGAAGCAAGAAATTTCCACCTCCGCGCAGTGTACGGGCGTTTCAAGCTTATGTGCGCATGAGCCGGTCAGGGATGGATCGATTCAAGCGGGTAAACAAACGCGGAGCGTTTGTTTGCTCACATATGTACGAGACCTTATAAAGAATGACTGGCACATTGACGTAACTAGCAACTGTCTAGAATGGCGATTGTATTGTCACCCCTGCACTTCCATGGGCCCATAAGGTCAGCGAACGTGAAAAGCTGTCTGAGCTTACAGCTCGAGACATTGTTATTGCTTTTCCGAGTAGGGCAACTTTGTGAGGCCTTATGTGTGTGTGCACAGGCTGAACAATGCTACAAGTTTGATTCTTTTGGCTAAATGTCGGCGTGACCCGTGAGTGAAGTAAAACATCGCTGACACTTTACCATTTTCAAAAAAGAAAGTATGGACGGTAAAAGAATTTCATGAATCTTATCGGGAAAATGGCGGGAGGCGAAGCTTTGTGTATGCGTGCTGACGTACTACTTTTCTTTCTTTCTTTCTTTAAATCCATTCTTTCTTTTTTTCTTTCTTTATATCCATTTTTTCTTTCTTTCTTTCTTTCTTTCTTTAAATCCATTCCTTCCTTCCTTCTTTCTTTCTTTCCTTCTTTAAATTTATTGCTTCTTTCTTTCTTTATGTTCATTTCTTCTTTCTTTCTTTCTTTAAATCCATTCCTTCTTTCTTTCTTTCTTTCTTTCTTTCTTTCTTTCTTTCTTTATATCCATTTATTCTTTATTTATTTAAATACATTCTTTCTTTCTTTCTTTCTTTAAATTTATTCCTTCTTTCTTTCTTTAAATCCATTCCTTCTTTCTTTCTTTAAATCCATTCCTTCTTTCTTTCTTACTTTCTTTAAATTTATTCCTTCTTTCTTTCTTTATTTCTTTAAATCCATTCCTTCTTTCTTTCTTTCTTTATATCCATTTCTTCTTTCTTTAAATCCATCCCTTCTTTCTTTCTTTCTCTCTTTCTTTCTATCGCATTGCGCAAAGTTCCCTCCTAACTGTTCCTTCATGAAAGGAATTGGACCTTCCATGCTTTGCAGCGCAACACTTCAGGTGCTATGGCAGCAACGACGGTCTTCCGTTAATATCCATGCAACAATGAAATAGGACAAGTTACCTCGATAAAAAGATCACACTGGCATATCAGATACGGCTGATCAATTATTGGAAAACGGCGCGTTCAAATATGCAATTACCGGCGCACATTTGTGGGCCGTGTTTCTGTGCGCTCGTCGGCGCCGGATTTCTCGCGTACGATGCCAAAATCTTTGAGTTATTGAAGTTTCGCTGAGGAATGAGCGAAAATGTAAATAAGATAGCCTTTCTGGGCTTCTCTAAGTGTATACACAGCATGGCATTAAGCATGAGGAGTTTTGAAACGCGAAAAAAAAAAAAACAAATAACGACGAACTATAGCAATTGTGTTTCACTGACGTCAGAATAGAGAACAGCCTCGGGGATATATCTGTAGACGTCGCAAAGAATTGAAGCGCGAATAACGCAGATTCTTGACAAGGCGGGATAGTAATAGCCGATTAGCTTTGTTGATTCATACCTAGCAATGCCAAAGTATCTGCGTAAAATAAAGCTAAAAAATTTTGTGCTCTGTATGATACGGCGAAGAAACATTTCCGGGGGGGCGTGCCTGGTGTGCCACTGCCTGGCTACTCCGCTGATCTGCAGGGTGCACGTCGTCTTTGGCGTAGGCCTTCTATCGCTTCGGCGTCTTCTCCCAGCCGCCGTTACCTTTCCGTTGCCTATGGGGAGTATTCACATGACGTCAACGTGCGCCATTTTGTTGTACAGTTCGTAGCTTCACTGTTCAGGAGATAGGCAGATCTAGATAAGATAGCGCGCCTTCCACTGTGCTGTCTGTACAACAAAATGGCGGCCGCAGTGACGTCAGTGCATACTCCGTATTCTCGTACGTACTCGGGGTTTTCGGCTCGCCACCATCGCTTCGCAGCCATTTGTTGGGCTAACTCTTGCCTTCTTGAATTTTAGTGGACCAGTGGGGAGTAGTGGGATTTGCCCAATTTCTGTGGCACATACCTAGGAGCGTATAGACTATTTTACCTAAGACATATGGGCGCCGCCATCTTGGGCTGTTAAAGGAGCACTGACATAAATTTCAAAGTCGAGATGTGTCCTTCATTCGATTGCTCGGTATGCATAGGTCGTCTTGGCCAAATTTGAATGCCGTCCGTCGCGTGGAAGTTATTTTATTTCGAGGGCAAACCAGGCAAACAGCGTATGAACGCTCAACGGAAAACTGGATGCCCTGCGACATAGACACTAGTGCAACGTGTGAGGTGTGATAGAACACGTGATAGAATCACACCTATGACGTACGCTAGTGATACGCTAGTAACAATGACGTCGACGGTCTGAGTGTGTTTATTGTGGCGCCGACGCCCGGCGTGGTCTCAGTAGTGGCTCTTCTTGCTGTGTTGATCTGTGCGTGCGGTACATCGTGTCGCATCGACTGATTTGTCGTGCGCGAGTGCGATCACTCGGAGCGACACAGTACGTGCCAGGATGTCGGGGAGCCGCTGCGTAGTGTGAACCTGCCCGTCGAGGCGCGGAAAAAGCGGAAAGTGCGTGTCCTTTCATGAATTTCCGAGCCTCGAACCTCAACGCAGCCAGTGGGTTGACTTCGTTCGGCGCGCCGTTGGACCGAGGGACTGGACGCCTGTGAACAGCAGCCGCATTTGCTCGCTTCACTTTGACTCGGGCTGCTACACGATGAATCCTGTGTTGGCGAAGCAGTTCGGTCTCTCGTTTGATACGAGGCCCAGTCTCCAGGCCGGGGCTATTCCCACCGTATACGTGTGCCCTACTGCAGCTGAAAGCAGTGATTCACTCGCCAAACGTCCGCGACATGAGGTGCGTAGTTGGTGTTCCTGTGCTCCGGCAGTACGGCCGAGGTTGATAAATACATTGCTTTTAACGGAGGATCGCGAGCCTGCCGCTCCTAGCAGACGAAATGTCAGCGATGTCAGCTGGACGTGACGTCACCTTTTTTTGTGGCAGCAGGATCAGCTGGGGAGCGGCCCCGACGTGGCCGCGAGGTAGCGCTACCAGCACTACAATTTGGCGGGTTTTCCTCCCGTTTTGAATCGCGTTCGATACCGGATATATTTATCAACATTACTAGTACTTATTCGTCGCTCCGCTGCATTTTGAGTCGAGAATCGTTACTTGGGGGGTCGATAGCTACTCGCGGATGCAAAAAAATCCACATGCGTAAATTTGATGTCAGGGCTCCTTTAAGTCGACGTTTTCTTGTTTTTGTATATCGCGACGTGAATGAATAAGGCCATGAAACATCGTATGCACCAACCGAACCGTTTTCATGCGTATGCGTCTACCGTAACCCTGTTTGTTTAGTTAATTGTTAACACAAAGGCTAACAGCCCAAGATGGCGGCACTCAAAGCCATCCGTAAAATAGTCTATAGGCAGAATTTGCAGTAGAAAACAGCGCTACAAGACGGGACGAAGAAAGGACACAAACCACGGCGCTGACTAACAACCAAATGTGCTTTTATTCTGCCAGTCCACATATATATGCTCCGCCACAATCTCCGCCACAGTCCCGTCTTGTAGCGCTGTTTTCTACTGCAAATCATGAACCAACCAGCCCAAATGCGTACTCTACTATAGGCAGAAATTTTGTCGCGGGTGCACCACCTTGATCTGAAGTGGAGGCCGGGCAGGCGGATGTGGTCGAGTGTCATTTTATACTCTGTATGCCATAGTGATAAAAAAAAATTTGGGGGGGGGGGGGGGGGGGGGGGGGGGATGATAGTTTTCTGGATCGACTCACAAGTAACGATTTGCTGAACAGCTTGTTAAAAAGAAACAAAAAATGAAGCGACATTGGTCGGCTTTCCGGGTGTAAAAATGGTGGGAATTTAACAGTTCGTGGAATTCAATGCAAGGGGCCTTCGATCACCACATTATCCTCAAACGTGTGCATGACGATCACGGGACAGGCCCGACGGAGTAAGGATATGGTAGACATTGCGCCCCACCCCCTCCTTTCAGTGGCGTAGCCAAGGGGGGGGGGGGTTGGAACCCCCCCCCGAAATTTTTCAGTTTTGCTTGCGTATATATGCACACACATACAAACGCACGCACGAACATACATAAAGTATGGTTGAACCCCCCCCCCCCCCCCGAAAAAAATTTCTGGCTACGCTCCTGCCTCCTTTGCACATTACGCCCCCCCCCCCCCCTCTCCGTGTGCACGCTTATGGTTGAAGGTTCTAAGGGTGGAAACCTTGGCAGGTTGGTATGACATATTAAATGTAAGAACAGACATACAGAGGACTAGCGGAACTGACTCACAGGGTGCGGGGAGTGATCCTAAAGGATAATAATAATATGTGGGGTTTTACTTCCCAAAACCGCGATATGATTAGGGACGCCGTAGTGGAGGGCTCCGGAAATTTTGACCATCTGGTGTTCTTTAACGTGCACTGACATCGCGCAGTACACGGGCATCTACCATTTCGCCTCCATCGAAATGCGACCACCGCGGCCGGGATTCGAACGCCGCGGCCTTCGGGTCAGCAGCCGAGTGCCATAACCACTGCTCCACCGCGACGGACGGGATTTTAAAAGATGAAATGAAGAGAAAAGTGAACCCCTCCAACTATCTCTAGCAAAGTAGGACACCTCAGCAGTGGTTCACAAGGGAAGCGATAAAGACGGATTAAAAGAGAGAGAGAAAAGTAAGGATTGGGAAGATCGCGGACGGGGCCCCAATCGGCGAGCGGTCTTCGGAGAGAGGACATCGCGGACGGGAAAACCGTCAACCGTGAAATCCACCGAGCGTCTTCCCCACCGAGAACACAGCGCTAGCTGACTTGTCTGGCAGAAAAAAAAAAAAGGTGTTCCGCGTGTCCGTCAAAGAGTGGCTGGTGAAAGCGCACGTCGAATATCGATATGAGCTTGGCGGCACAACAGCGACGGTCCGAAGTAAGAGCTAGGCCTCCCGTTTTGGCAATGTGGCAGTGGCTCACTGTACGTACTTCCAGCAGGACAGGGGGCCTAGCCAGGAATTTTTTTTCGGGGAGGGGGGGGGAGGTTCAACCATACTTTATGTATGTTCGTGCGTGCTTTTGTAAGTGTGCGCACGGGGGGGGGGGGCAGAGGGGCGGCCGCCCCCCCCCCCCCCTTGTCACCTATGAGGGGGGGGCATAAAATCAGCCCCATACATTGACATAATAGAGAGGGGGGGGGCGCTGCGACTCTGGGGGGGGGGGGCGCAAAGTTAGCCCCGTACATTGACATAATACGGAGGGTGGCGCTGCGACGACCCTTTGCCCCCACTGAAGGGGAACCCTGCGCACGCTTATGAGTGTGCGTGTATATATGCGCAAGCAAAATTGAAAAGGTTTGGGGGGGGGGGGGGGCGTGGTTCCTCCCTTGACTACGCCACTGCAGCAGGACGACGCATTGGGGATCGTTCCCGTATTCAAGTACGACAGCGTAGTTCATCAGACCATTTCATCGGACACGTCCTATATCAGGACCCCATATTCCGCGTGCTACGCTCAAAACACGTGCTCTGGGAGTGCGAGGCGAGGTTGCACGAGAATTAATCCCGATGCTGTCTCGGCCAGATGAGTGGCTGCAATTCGCCGTCCACACCTGGTCGACCAACCCACGACGCGGCCGCCATTTGCTTTGGTTCCCGGCGTGGGTCCCCAAGATCCGCCATTCTTGCAGGGCCCGAATAAAATTATTTTTCCAATTCAGTCCGATCCCATCGGACATGGCGCCATTGTCGACCGAGCCGTACATCTGGCGTCCACTCGTACCATTTAAGAACTTCCCGAAGTCCTTGATTTATCTATGTATCTCGAAATTCAGCGCAAGATTGCTACGACCTTCTCGCCCGGATCGTCATGTCACGGCCGCGCTTTGTATACAGAGGACGTGACCACGTAACCAAACTACAACCAGTTTAAGCTTTTTTTTTCTTTCTTTCTTTCCTTTTTGTCTATACCACCTGCAATATCTTTCTGGGAACATTGAGGTACGATTTAAAATATGATGTATATCTTTGGTTTTACGAGCCGAATGCCACGATGATTATGAAGCACGCGCTCCGGAAATTTGGTGTTTAACGCGCACTGGTACCGCACAGTACACGGGCCTCTGGCATTTCACGGCCGGGATCGAACCCGCGACTTTCGGGACATGAATGCAGCGCCGTAACCACGTACGGTGGACTTGAGGTATTAGTGAAAGAAACGGAACGCGCGTGGTTTAATTCTTATTGCAACGGATTAAAAAATAATAATAATAAGAGGTCGGTGGGACAAGAGTTAAGTCAATGAATACAAATATGACTATCTTCATTATTTGCTGACGTTCGTCACATAATTGAAAGTCGTGCCGGCAACTGGGTCGCAATTCAAGAGCGCAAGGTGCATGCACAAAGACGACCGCATGGAAGCAATCCGACCGCTTCAATTCTGCAGTTTAGGCGCTTCTAGAACATTCCGAGCCCAACAACCATGCGACGCATGGATGCATCTTTCGATTTTGTTTTTGTACATCTTTTCTTCGATTTCTTTCATCCGGGGTACGCCGCCCGCAGATCTCGCCGATAAGACAGCCACGGACGATCCCGTGACGTAATGGCGCCGTAGACTCGATAGCTGGCCACGCATGCGCGAGTATCGGAGCATTGCCGTTAAAAAAACGTGGTACGCGAGCGGCCGACCTCCATTTTGAACATGCTGTCAGTCGCGCTGCACATGTTGCGCGAACGTGCAGTTCTTCGGCGCCATGGCGTGCCTTGCCGCGACGTTAACTCAGGCGCGGGGCGTGTAGTAGCAACAGTACGTACGAGTCGCGTTTCAACTTGTTTTTCTTGCGTGCGTGGACTTTACCCGGACCCATGGAACTACGGAACCGCCTACAAGGAACCACGTCGCCTGTAGTTCACCGAGGACCACTGCGAGCTTCGTCTTCGGCATCGAAAGTAGTAAGCCCGTTTATGACGGGCCGGTGAGGGGTGGGGGGTTGTGTTCACCGAACATGACTCGCTATAGGTGTAGGTAAAGTTCAACCGAGGTTTAAGCTAGGTTGCGTGTAACTAGTGAGCCTGTTCCTTGAACCATGCCTCCACTTCGGGTCACCCTCCGTGACACAGGCGCGCATACAGCTGACAGGCTTAGCTACACGGTTAGGCAGGTAGGTAGCTTCGTTAGGGTTGTGTCAACGGGGGGTGCCCCCGACGACCCGGCGTTCGCCTCGCCGGCCTGTTCCCGCATTTCAAGAAACCGGCAACGTCTGAACTTCAAGTCTACCACAACGCGTCGCGTCGGGGCCTGCTACGGGCGGAACGCAGGTGGGTTAACCCTTTCACCGTTCACTCGTGCTTTGCGTGTTCCTTTTGCCGTGTTAACCCTTGACCTCTTCTTTCTTTTTTAGCTTCGACTTGGCTCATGGACCAGCCGTGGCTTCGCGCTCAAACGTTATTCGTGAGTCTGCGTTTATTTTTTTGACGAGCTTTCATCGTCTAAACAAGTTTTGCTTTCGTTCCAGGAGCGCTGACGTACGTACGACACGCCCCGCGCCTCTCCGGCGTACTTTCCGCACTATCGCCGACGGAGTCTTTATGGCGGACATGCTACCGGCATTGCATCGAGTAAGCAGGACTCTCGTATTTCAATGAGTAGAACAGTACATACGTTAAACGCGAAGGGCCGTGTTGGTTCAAGCTTTGTTAATCTCAGCATATCGTTCTCTGAAGGCTTACTAATACGGGCTTGTCGAAAGGTGTAGGGGTGCTCAAAGGGGAACACCACCGTAGTGACTTGACATCTTATTCATTGCGTTGATAAGCTAGCACTTGGGCTACAGATACTTGGGCTCTGCGGTTACCGCGGCCATGTTAGGCGCAGCGTGTGGGTGCCGCGTGGTGCTAGTTTGCAATTTAAGCGCGTCTGGGTGCGGGCGGTCGCCATAGTTTGCAATTTAAGCGCGTCTGGGCGCGTGCGGTCGCCATAGTTTGCAATTTAAGCGCGTCTGGGCGCGTGCGGTCGCCATAGCTTGCAATTTAATTGCGTCTGGGCGCGTGCGGTCGCCATAGCTTGCAATTTAAGCGCGTCTGGGCGCGCGCGGTCGCCATAGTTTGCAATTTAAGCGCGTCTGGGCGCGTGCGGTCGCCATAGTTTGCAATTTAAGCGCGTCTGGGCGCGTGCGGTCGCCATAGTTTGCAATTCAAGCGCGCCTGGGCGCGTGCGGTCGCCATAGTTTGCAATTTAAGCGCGCCTGGGCGCGTGCGGTCGCCATAGTTTGCAATTTAAGCGCGTCTGGGCGCGTGCGGTCGCCATAGTTTGCAATTTAAGCGCGTCTGGGCGCGGGCGGTCGCCATAGTTTGCAATTTAAACGCGTGCGGGCGTGCGTGGTAGTTTTTAAAATGCCTTAATTTGCCTGTTTTCTTTTCTTTGTGCTGGTCTGTTACCGTACCTCAAAAATAACCGTTGCTAACTTTGTCAGTGTATTAACGCAGATGCACTGTGGAGATAACATGCTACTGGTGGCCGTAGTCAATTATGCTCCAATTGGGATACCCTTATGCAATGTTAATATTCACAGTGGCTTTAATTATATTGGAGTGAGTTTCTTGCTACATCGTTGTGGACATATACGCTAACAGTAATGTGGCACAATCTGGGTCTGAAATGTCAATTCTTCCTCTAAATTTATGGCCCTTCAGATAAGTGTTGCTGTTAATGTGTCTAATCAGTCTGTTCTAATTAATGTTGTGCGTAACATATAAAAACGGGCCCTTAAATTTCCTCCTCTTTCGTTCATAGCAAGGGTCCAGTTTTGGTAGACTGGATGCCTTATGGTAGTATATCGGGGATTATTGGTCGGCTGCCAGCTCTTCTAAAGATCACATGCGTTGTGATGCCAGCAGGCAGAAAAAGTAATCTGCACTTGCAGTCACAGCTACCAGCAGCGCTGACTAACATTCCCAAGTTTAAATGCATACATATATACCCCATAAAGTGGACGAGGGGATGATCTCCGCTGTAGCTCAGTTGGTAGTGCGTCGGGTGCATTATTCGAAGGCCACAGGTTCAGTCCCTGCCAAGCGGCAAGTTATCTTTTCGTCCACTCTACTTTCTCCAGATTTGCATCATAATTATTATGAATGACATCCCCTATACTTTCCGTGGCTTTCTTGTCAGTTCTAATGTTGTGCCTAACAAAAAGTAGCTCTTAAATTTCCCCGTTTGTTCATGGTTAATGTGCTATTTGTAAGACTACATTTATTTTTCTAATGTTTTCATCCTTTAACACCCTTCATGCGCCAATTGTGATCAAGTCTTCAAATGTCAAATTCAATATTACATTCCAGGAAAGACGATGACTATTGTTTTAAGAGTTCTAGTGATTAATCTCGATGCATAATTACATATTTAATTGCTCAGCAGTCGGTCATCTTCCCTTTTTTACATAAATCAAGTCATAAATTCAAGATGCCCGTGTGATTTGTTTTTCGTTGTATTCATTTGGAGCAAACTCTACTTTTGACATTGTCCTTAGAATGTGGCTTGCTTGCAAAACTATTGAACAAAGTCGTGCCTTCACTGAAGTGGTTGGCTGTAGTCTTGTGCAGCAAATAAAGAATAAGTAAACACAGTGATGCAGAAAGCAGTTTTTCGTTAATATTGCAATCAGCATCGGTGATGTTTTCACTTCTCTTGTGTCAGTGCTTGTATGCCTAGTCTTTTCACATTAATACGTACCAACTAGCTCAGCTAGCCATTATTTTATCTTGCTCTTTCTTAGCCACTAGACCCATGAACGGCAAAACACAACGTGCGTCCGAATGTGTACGTTGCCCTCAAAGGAATAATCAGTTCATTCACTTCTCCCCAGGAACGCTGACAATCTTCACACACACCCTGTGCCACGTCGGCAGAAGATCGCCTGGTGGGCATCCTCGCGGCACGTCCTCGGGTAAGCACTTTCTCGTATCTCCATGAGTAGATTGAGCGAAGACAATGTTCCTTCTAGCAGGTTTAATCTGTCATGGTACTGGTATACCTAACACCCACCATAGTGACTTGGCGACTATGGCGTTGCACTGATAAGAGCTAAGACGTGGGTGCTACGGTTATGATTGCCAGCAATGGTAGGGGCATATGTTATGGGAGAAGCACCCTGTACGTTTAGATACAGGCAGCTAATCAAGAAAGTCTAGCTCCTTGAAAACATTTAGTCGGCAAATACTTCACTAGAGCACGTAACTGGGCTGTTGGTAAATCAAGACGAGAACAGTAGGCTTGTGCGAATAGTGAATTTTAGGGTCGAAGCGAATAGTGATTTTGGTCGAATAATTTCGAATTGAATTCGAATAGTATATATTGCATATTATAAAGGGAAATGGTAATTTGTCATGACCTAACTAACCTGCACAATATTTTTTTTAATTGAAACAATGCCTGTGCAAATGCCTTTTTTTTTTAGTTCAAAGTAAGTGGAAACAACTTTGAATAGTAGCTGGATTTGACTTTCTGTAGAATGTAAGTGGCAACCTGTAAAATATGTTACGTCTTAAAATTTACTATAATTGGAGCATATAAGCTGGTATAACAAGCTTTTAAACTTAAAAAATGAATCGATGTGAGGTAATATCTTCATTTAACCTTTAAGTGGGGCTTCGCGGCAGGGCTGCTTTTCCCTGGATACATGTTTTCACTGCTTAGCACTACTTCACTGCAGTGAAACCACCTTCACAAGAGGTTACATGCAGACTAATATACACCTGGGTAGGTGCTTTCACGGCATAGCACCGCTCCACTGCAGTGAAACCACCTTTACAGAGATTACATGCGGACAATATACATCTATTCGTTCATTTCGAATACTTCGAAATTTTCAATAATTTAAATTGGAATCGAAGTGAATTCGAATACTGTAATATTTGTTTGAATAATCGAAGCATTCGAATATTCGCACGAGCCTGGAGAACAGACAGCATTGGGCAAGTGAAAGTGATAGATCGAAAGACAAAGCGCTGAATGCCTGTAGTTCTGTCAGTCTCGTGTCTAGCGCTTGTTCCGGTCTCTGTAAAGGCAGGCATTTGATCGACAGTCTTGCACGAGTTTGGCATAAGTGCCTCTTCCTGGCCAGAAGCTAGTGCACAGAAATACTGCAGTTACTAACCAGGAAGGCTTCCTTGGTGCTATAGAGTACAGCTCGAAGTTCCTGCGTCGAGTGCCAGCGTTCCTAGTCTTTCGTGAGCAACAGAATGAACACACTGAATACAAAGTCGGACAGGGGGGAGGATGGAAAAAATGACGAGAATAGCAAGTGACGAGACTGCAATGTGCAATAGTATTTTCACTGGCCGTCAAAGCTATTCACTCTGTTGAAGAGACTCGTGAAATCGAAACACGCGTACAGCTTCACCGAAATATTGCATTCGGCAGTATTGTTCGTAATTTTCAACTCCAGACAACTGCCGAACCATTTCCATGTTGCTAGGTGTTCCGTATGTGGCTTTTAATTACAGAAGCTTGCAATCAATTTTTTTTTCTGCCTAGGCAGACAGCAGTAGGTTTTGGAACTCCCAGAAGTATCGTGGCAAGCCTAATTGTTGAATGTTTCGTCAGCTTGTATTATATCCAGTGCAGGACTGAGGGCTCTGAACGATTTCCTGTTCTAGCAGACTGTTTCATGCTTGAAAATTTTAGTATTGCTCCATCTAACAGATTGCTTCCCTTGGCCATGCCTCCCACCTCTTGGTGTCCATTGCACTGGTTATCTGTCCCTCTGATGGCATATGACCTGCACAGGTCTTTCTTTCTCTTAGGCCCATATTCACAAACCAACCTTATCCTTGCGTCGTTTTCCTCATCGGTTTTGTCGTTAGTGCATTTGATAAGCAAAAGTAGGCCGGCATTCAGAAATCGATCTTGTAGTTATCTTTTACCCTGTTACCATTTTTGTGCCCTTAAGCAAACGTAGAATAGTGTACAGAAACTGAAAAACATTACATAAGTAAAAGGTTGGCTTGTGAAAATGACCCTTGATGTTTGCTACCATAGCTATTGCCCCTGTTTGTTACTGTTCATACTGTCTTCGTTCGTTGCACCTGTCGTTCTTTTATCGCATTCTCGGTGGCCATAACATAACGAGTTCCTTGTTGTTCTCTCGCTTTCCGCCCCTTATGTTAGAACTAGCAAAGTGCAAAGGCTTTACACATTCTGTTTTAGTGGCAGTAGTATTATGCCAGTGATGAGTTCAAAGCCTTCCATGTGCACATCAGCCCATCCCTATTGTTTTGTGAACTTCTTTCGCACGAGTAGGCTCATACTCTTCTACTGCTTCCACGGTGCGGCTTGTCAGACCACAAGTTTTTCTCTCTCCATAGCACCTAGCAATTTTACCTTCTGCATGATGATTTTCGTCTCTACTTTGATGCTTTTTCACTTTGTCTTCAGTCATCTTTTGCACTTAGCTGCCATCAATACTGAAGTGTACGGTGTTTTCTGCAAACTGTTAATTGCGAAGATATTCTCGGTTAATCTTTCTTCCTATTTCTTTCCAATCTCTTCTCTCAAATACTTCAAATACAAAAGACTTGCAATGAACAGGTGACTGAATCTTCTCATCTGACCCTTTTCTCATTTGCGATTTGACTGCTTTTCTGGAGTAGCAGGGTAGCTGTGCAATAGGTCGTCCCATGTACCTTTAGCAAGGACTTTAAAAATGAGGGCATGTTGGAAGCCTTGGAATTTTGTAGGTGTTCTAATACTATATGGTTCGTTCATGCCTTGATGTAGTTGAGTGCGAAGTTGAAACATAGTGGCCTTCCTTCAAAGGACCCAAAGCTTCAGCGAAACTGGCAGACATCATTACATTGGATAGTAAAATAAGAGTAATCTAAAGTGTTCCCTTCACGCAATTTTTCTGCGTGCAATGCCATGCTTTATTGGTGCCACTTTGCCATGGGCAATGCGTTGCAACTCTTATTGGGCTCGACTGTACCTTGGTACCCGACCACATCATTGAGCTGTGGGTTTAACATGTTAATTAACGGATATAGTTGGCATATTAATTAGCATCAAAAGACCAATGCCATATCACTTCACTTCTCTCTGATCTTGAGCTTTTGGTAGAGAAGTCTTGTATGTGCCTCTGGCATTACCATAGCCAGTGTTTCCCCCCTTGCTTTGGACAGTGATTTTTAAAGATTACTACATCTAGAAAAGGCATACCATTGGCATATTGGCGGTAGTTGTGTGCTTGCGACAAGTATTTTCTGACTTGGTATGGTTCAGGATTCATCTTTTTCAATCTTGCTTGAATCGTTAACATGTCGAAGTTGTAAGCCAGCCCATCTTTGGAATCTAGCATTCATTTTCAGCAGAAGCTCACAATTTTTTTTGTCCAAAAAAAAAAAAGGGGGGCCGTGAAATATTCAATGCGCATGCTTATATGCCTCTACTTGAGCACTTCAGGGTGGGCAAACTCTGACGGATAGATGGCTGCATTCGTTTGTCGCCGCATTGTACAGTTTTACGATGTTGAATGCAAGTGAAAAACAATGCTAAAAAGATGGGACAAGAAGAAAGTACGACAGGGGCAACCAGTGTTCCTGTGTTCTTTCTTGTCCAGTCTTTTTAGCGCTGTTTTTTACTCGTAATCGTGAACCAACCAGCCCAAATGCGTACCTTACTGATGTTGAATGCTTCCATGGTCTTCATTACTTGGCTGGCGCAGAGTTTAAGTCGGCATCTGCTGACTCGGTCTCATCCGGCACTTAGCATGGCTTTAACTTTAGAGAGGTTCCTGTTGACAAAATAAGATTTGCACAAAAAAAAAGATGTGTGTAATTCTGCCTTGCAACGGACTCCTGCTTACACATCTCAACCCTTCTCCCCACTCCCGCAACTGGCTGCACCACGCTTATCGATGTGTGAGCAGCAGTTTTTATTCTGCAACCATCATAGATGGTGAAGCCATGTACAGTGCGGCAATGAACAAAATCTTCAATGCATCTGTTGGCTCGAGTTGTTGTTCACAAGCACATGCCTGTTAATGTTTTGCCTACTTTGGGGTCTTTTTCTGCTGCAAAAAAAAAAAAAAAAAAAAGGAACTTGAGCATGAAATGAGTGCTTGATTTTGAAGTTCGTCCAAATTGGCCTACAACTTCATAATTTACATGTTAGCGATTCAAGTGGCAGTTTGTGAATTCACCCTTTGCATAATAATCAGTATTTAAAACATTATGCTTGTACATTAGGCTTGTGCGAATAGTGAATTTTAGGTTCGAAGCGAATAGTGATTTTGATCGAATAATTTCGAATCGAATTCGAATAGTATATATATCGCATATAAAGAAAAATGGGCATATCTGTCGTGACCTAACTAACCTTCATAATATTTTTTAAGAATTGAAGCAACGCCTGTGCAAATGCCATTTTTTTTGCTTCAAAGGAAGTGGAAACAACCTTGAATAGTAGCAGGATTTGACTTTTCAGTTGAAAGCACGCGATAACCTGTAAAATATGTTACGTTTTAAAATTTACTTTACTTAGAGCATATAAGCCGGTATGTGAGGCTAATCTCTTCATTTAACCATGATGTGGGGCTTCGCGGCAGTGCAAGTCCCCTGGGTGTGTGTTTTCGCGGCTTAGCACCACCTCACTGCAGTGAAACTATCTTTACAGGGGTTACATGTGAACTAATATACACCTGGAAAGGTGCTTTTACGGCTTAGCATCCCTCCACTGCAGTGAAACTGCCTTTACCGTTTTTCACATTTACATTACAATTACTTCTAATAGCTTCCCATGTACTTTCCTTGGCATCTTTGTCTGTTAGTTCTCATTAATACTGTGTTTAACAAAGCAAACGAGCCCTTAAGTTTACAATTCTTTCCTACCTTTACAAGGGTTACATGTGAACCAATATACACCTGGAAAGGTGCTTTCACGGCTTAGCATCCCTCCACTGCAGTGAAACCACCTTTACAGGGATTACATGCGGACTAATGTGCATCTATTCGTTTGTTTCGAATACTTCGAAATTTTCGGTAATTTAAATTCGAATCGAAGCGAATTCGAATACTGCAATATTCGAAGCATTCGAATATTCGCACAAGCCTATTGTACATACGCATACCGCTAATGTGCAGTTGGTACAATTTTTCCAGACCTCTTCTGAATCCTTTTCTCCATCTTGACAAAGTTAATTAACTCTTAATGAAGCAAATCAATGCAAACATGTCTTTAGTTAATTGCAGCTCACTCATCGGCAACCATAACGAGGTAGCAGATATCGCAGCGAACATTTAGATTATCGGTCCGATATTTAGTTCACAATTAATTAATGTCAGTTACTGTATCACTTCTAAATGTGGCCCGATGCTCTTGCGATAGAACAGACTTTAACTTGCTTAGGGCGCAACACTAGGCAAGTACAACACTACACCCTCGGCACCATGTTGTTCATTTCTTTCCTTTTGTTCTTGTCTAGCGTTGCGCTGTATGCACGTTAAACATGAATCCCAACCAACAGGCCCAACCTGCAGTTTTGCTTGAACAGACTTGATATGGCAATGGAAACGACGTACAAACCAAGTAGGCATTCAATTTCTTGGGATAATTGGTTCACTAATGGTGGTAAGCATACCAGCAAAGTAGTACGGTTCTTAACATTAGTGAATCAAATGCCAGCTAAATTGTACCCGTGTTGCAAACTGTCTTAGTGAAAAGCTTACTATTTATTTTCAATTTGTTCACTGATGTTTATTGTTGATGAAAAGTTTACTGTTATACAGTTATTGCTTCCAACGAGTTTTACTAAAAGATTGAGTAGGTAGTGATGACTCTAGCTGGTTGCGAATTTCATTGCCCATATTTTTACTGCATCAACTTAAAACTATCCGTTGTACAAGCCAGTTACGCGTTAAAAAAAGGGTTCACAAGTTGGTAAGAATTGATCCTTAAAAATGGTGAACATGCAATCGCAAACACTTAAGAGGGCAAGGCAAGATGAACCGCATTTGTGCTCTGATTAACCTGTTAGTATTTAGCTACTGAGTGTGTAGATTCGCGCAGTAGCTAAATATATTTTTTTTTCGCCTTCTAAAAAATTTTTTTTGGAGGGCAGCAAGTTAAGCTCCCACTACAGCGCGCTTTGTAAACATGTTTTTCATTTTCTAAACGTCGGTAACCACTCTCTTTAATGTCGTTGCAGCTCTAAAACTCTTCCCGCTGCTGGGACTAGCAACTGTGGACGAGGAGCCCATGGTCAAGGAGTTCCATCGCCGGCAACTTGTCGGGGACCACCACAAGGATCATCGTTACTGCGAGCTTCAACATCGGCATCAAACAAAACGTCAGGTGAAGCCCGCTAATGAGACTTGCGAGGGTCGGGGTCTTCTCCCATGACGGAAGTGCGCGTAATAGCTTCAGGTTTAGCGAACACTAGGCAGGTAGGTAGCTGTTAGGGGGTTTCCGTCATGGGGGTAAGACCCATCCGGAATGCTGTTGCACTCCCGGCCACCATTCCGTGCCAGTTTCTCTCCTGGTGCGAAATGTGGTTTTCGTGGATGCATCGTGGCACCCGGAGTCATCTTTTGTCAGCCTGTTGCATTTCAGAGTTGGCGTCGACTTCCCACGGCACATCATGGCCGTGCTTCGATCAACTATTCAGGTATGGTTTTATTTCACTCTTGTTGACTTGTGTGCTCGTCTGTCATGTTTTTCTGTGTTAATTTGTTAATGTTAAATCTTATTGGATTCTAAGATCTAGTGATGAATTAAATCTTTCGGTGCACGTTAATGAACCCCAGGAGGTTGTAATTTCCAGAGCCCTCCACAAACGGCGTATTTCATTATCTAATTAAATCTAGGGGTCTTGCCCCCTCTTTTTCTTACCACTACGAATGTAAATGTTGCATTCCCTGCTGCTTCCAACTTGTAAAAGGCACTAGACCTTCGTCTAGCATTCATTGCTTTTAGTCTCGTGCCTCCCATTGACCCTTGTAATGATGGGAAATTAATAATAGAAGTTATGATTAATGTCACAGTTGCTTACTGCACGTTTTATTACTGTCCGTGTCTGTTCAGTTTGCATGCCAATGCAATGTCAACTCTTACTCGTTTATTTTCTCACGTAGCCGCACATGGTTTCTACCTTGGTCGGAATCTGACCGGATCAAGATATCTGGAGCACTGTTGAAAGTGAGTCCCTATCATGCTTTAAGCAGATTTTTTTGGTAGTTGGTTCTTTGCTCTAAATGACTCTTTGCTCTTCTTTGCTCTAAATGATGTTTGTCATGCAGTCACATCACGCAATACCAAATTTAGTGGATATTAAGCTAGCGAACCGCCGCGAGCGCACCACGAGCATGGCATTTAACTCGTGCTGTTCGTGACATGAATGTCATGATTGTCATGTTACTAAGTGTCTCTCATATTCGTCATGCAGTCTCGTCACCCAATACCAAATTTGGTACATGTCAAGCTAGCGACAGAGCTGCGAGCTTACCATGATCATGTCATGTACGTAATGCCAGACATGACATGCATGTTATGATTTTCATGTTGCCACGCGTCATATGTTAGTCATGCTGAAATGTCTCGTTCTACCAGTTTTAGTACATAACCTATTCAACTAAGCAGCCGCGAGTGCCCAGAGACCATGTCATATAAATGATGCTCTACATGACACGTGTATCATGATTTCCTCATTAGGACCTGTCGGTTATGTTCATCACACACTGTTGTCACGCCGTATCATTTTTGGTGTGTATCAATTCAAGGAAACTGCCCCAAGAATGCCATGACATTTAAATCATGCCGTTCATGACAAGTATATCACGATTTTCATTATATGACCTGTCATTTATGTTCGTCATACAGTCGTGTTATGCCAATCTCATTAACGATACGGCCAGGAGAGCAGTCGTAGGCGGCTAGATGGATACATACACTCAAAGTCGCAGAAGTTCGCTAAGAAATGCTTCGCATTTAAAATGGTGAGCATGCAATCACTAACACAGAAGAGGGCACGGCAAGATGAAGCGCATTTGTGCTCTCCGGTCTCAAGTGTTTGCACACCCGTTCCTCACGATTAACCTGTTAGTATTTAGCTACTGGGTGTGTCGACTCGCGCAGTAGCTAAATATTTTTTTTGGCTTCTTAAAATATTTCTTTTGGAGGGCAGCAAGTTAAGCTCCCACTACAGCGTGCTTTGTAAACATCATGTTTTTTATTTTTTAAACGTCGGTAACCACTCTCTTTAATGTCGTTGCAGCTCTAAAACTCTTGCCGCTGCTGGGACTAGCAACTGCGGACGAGGAGCCCATGGTCAAGGAGTTCCATCGCCGGCAACTTGTCTGGGACCACCACAAGGATCATCGTTACTGCGAGCTTCAACATCGGCATCAAACAAAATGGCAGGTGAACCCGCTAATGAGACTTGCGAGGGTCGGGGTCTTCTCCCATGACGGAAGTGCGCGTAATAGCTTCAGGTTTAGCGAACACTAGGCAGGTAGGTAGCTGTTAGGGATTTCCGTCATGGGGGTAAGACCCATCCGGAATGCTGTTGCACTCCCGGCCACCATTCCGTGCCAGTTTCTCTCCTGGTGCGAAATGTGGTTTTCGTGGATGCATCGTGGCACCCGGAGTCATCTTTTGTCAGCCTGTTGCATTTCAGAGTTGGCGTCGAACTTCCCACGGCACATCATGGCCGTGCTTCGATCAACTATTCAGGTATGGTTTTATTTCACTCTTGTTGACTTGTGTGCTCGTCTGTCATGTCTTTCTGTGTTAATTTGTTAATGTTAAATCTTATTGGATTCTAAGATCTAGTGATGAATTAAATCTTTCGGTGCACGTTAATGAACCCCAGGAGGTTGGAATTTCCAGAGCCCTCCACAAACGGCATATTTCATTATCTAAATGTAGTTGTCTTCCCCCCTTTTTTATTACCACTACGAATGTAAATGGTGCATTCCCTGCTGCTGCCAACTTGTAAAAGGCACTAGACCTTCGTCGAGCATTCATTGCTTTTAGTCTCGTGCCTCCCATTGACCCTTGTAATGATGGGAAATTAATAATAGAAGTTATGATTAATGTCACAGTTGCTTACTGCACGTTTTATTACTGTCCGTGTCTGTTCAGTTTGCATGCCAATGCAATGTCAAATCTTGCTCGTTTATTTTTCTCACGTAGTCCGCACATGGTTTCTACCTTGGTCGGAATCTGACCGGATCAAGATTTCTGGAGCACTGTTGAAAGTGAGTCCCTATCATGCTTTAAGCAGATTTTTTTGGCTAGTTGGTTATTTGCTCTAAATGACTCTTTGCTCTTCTTTGCTCTAAATGATGTTTGTCATGCAGTCACATCACGCAATACCAAATTTAGTGGATATTAAGCTAGCGAACTGGCCGCGAGCGCACCACGAGCATGGCATTTAACTCGTGCTGTTCGTGACATGAATGTCATGATTCTCATGTTACTAAGTGTCTCTCATATTCGTCAGGCAGTCTCGTCACCCAATACCAAATTTGGTACATGTCAAGCTAGCGACAGAGCTGCGAGCTTACCATGATCATGTCATGTACGTAATGCCAGACATGACATGCATGTTATGATTTTCATGTTGCCACGCGTCATATGTTAGTCATGCTGAAATGTCTCGTTCTACCAGTTTTAGTACATAACTATTCAACTAAGCAGCCGCGAGTGCCCAGAGACCAGGTCATATAAATGATGCTCTACATGACACGTGTATCGTGATTTCCCTCATTAGGACCTGTCAGTTATGTTCATCACACACTGTTGTCACGCCGTATCATTTTTGGTGTGTATCAATTAAAGGAAACTGCCCCAAGAATGCCATGACATGTAAATCGTGCCGTTCATGACAAGTGTATCACGATTTTCATTATATGACCTGTCATTTATGTTCGTCATACAGTCGTGTTATGCCAATCTCATTAACGATACGGCCAGGAGAGCAGTCGTAGGCGGCTAGATGGATACATACACTCAGTCGCAGAAGTTCGCTAAGAAATGCTTCGCATTTAAAATGGTGAGCATGCAATCACTAACACAGAAGAGGGCTAGGCAAGATGAACCTGCATTTCGTGCTCTCCGGTCTCAAGTGCTTGCACACCCGTTCCCCTCACGGCTAACCTGTTAGTATTTAGCTACTGGGTGTGTCAACTCGCGCAGTAGCTAAATATTTTTTTGGCTTCTTAAAATATTTCTTTTGGAGGGCAGCAAGTTAAGCTCCCACTACAGCGTGCTTTGTAAACATCATGTTTTTTATTTTTTAAACGTCGGTAACCACTCTCTTTAATGTCGTTGCAGCTATAAAACTCCCTTGCCGCTGCTGGGACTAGCAACTGCGGACGAGGAGCCCATGGTCAAGGAGTTCCATCGTCGGCAACTTGTCTGGGACCACCACAAGGATTGTCGCTCCTGCGAGCTTCAACATCGGCATCAAACAAAACGTCAGGTGAACCCACTAATGAGACTTGCGAGGGTTGGGGTGTTCTCCCATGACGGAAGTGCGCGTAATAGCTTCAGGTTTAGCGAACACTAGGCAGGTAGGTAGCTGTTAGGGGTTTCCGTCATGGGGGTAAGACCCATCCGGAATGCTGTTGCACTCCTGGCCACCATTCCGTGCCAGTTTCTCTCCTGGCGCGAAATGTGGTTTCGTGGGATGCATCGTGGCACCCGGAGTTATCTTTTGTCAGCCTGTTGCATTTCAGAGTCGGCGTCAACTTCCCATGGCACATCATGGCCGTGCCTCGATCAACGATTCGGGTATGGTTTCTATATTTATTTCACTCTTGTTGACATGTGTGCTCATCGGTCATGCTTCTGTTTGTTTGTGTTAATTTGTTAATGCTAAATCTTGTTGGATTCTAAGATCTAGTGACAAATTAAATCTTTCGGTGCACGTTAATGAACCCCCAGGAGGTTGGAATTTCCAGAGCCTTCCACAAACGGCGTACTTCATGGTCTCTACATTTTTCTTGGGATGTAAACCCCAAAGAATTATCTAATTAAATCTAGTTGTCTTCCCCCTCTTCTTTTTACCACTACGAATGTAAATGGTGCATTCCCTTGCTACTGCCAACTTATAAAAGGCACTAGACCTTCGTCGAGCATTCATCGCTTTTAGTCTCGTGCCTCCCATTGACCCTTGTAATGATGGGAAATTAATAATAGAAATTATGATTAATGTCATCGTTGCCTACTGCACGTTTTATTACTGTCCGTGTCTGTTCAGTTTGCATGCCAATGCAATGTCAACTCTTACTCGTTTATTTTTCTCACGTAGGCGCACATGGTCTCTACCTTGGTCAGCATCTGACCTGCTCAAGATTTCTGGAGCACTGTTGAAAGTGAGTCCCTATCATGCTTTAAGCAAATTTTTTTGGCTAGTTGGTTCTTTGCTCTAAATGACTCTATAGGACTGGAAAGACTGCACAAGGCTTGGGCGAATATTCGAGCACTTCGATTATTCGAATGAATATTGACGTATCCAAAAGTGCTTCGATTCGAATTGAAATTAGAAATTTCAAAGTATTCGAAATGGAATAATAGGTGTATATTAATCCACATGTAACCTCCTGTAAAGGTGGTTTCACTGCAGTGGAGTGCTATATTGTGAATACACCTTTCCAAGGAAAACTCGTACTGCCAGGAAGTCCCCACTTCATAGTTGAAGAAACATATTACCCTCGCATGGATTCCTTTTTTTTTTTATTTTAAAAGCTTATGTTGGCTTATATGCTCCAAGTATAGTAAATTTTAAAAACTTACGTATTTTAGATTATCACTTGCATTCTACCAAAAGTCAAATCTTGCTACTATTCAAAGTTGCTTCTACTTCACCTCAAACCAGAAAGAATGACATTTGCACATTCCTTGTTTCAGTAAAAAAAATATTGTGCAGGTTAGTTCGAATATATTCGAATTCAATTTGAAATTATTCGAACCAAATTGCTATTAGCTTCGAACCTAAACTTTACTATTCGCACAAGCCTAGACATGCGCATGTCCTGTCATCTTCAACGCCCTGTCTTTCCAGCACTACAGCGTCATTTCTGTCGTGCCTTCATTGTGCGCGTCGGGTCTCTTAATGAGCACCTCGTCTGTTTCAGGTTGCATGATTCGGTGTTCTTCATCACCTCATTTGCTTGAGTGAATGAGGCGTATGAAGAACACAGTCTTGCGCAACGGTCATGCACAATGTTGCAGAACACCTGCACCATTGTGCATGACTCCTTGGCTGATGCCACTCAACACCGACCCTCGCTGTAAGTCTAAAAGCAATCCTCTTGCCTGGCCCGAACTGTCGGGAGTAACGAGCTATACCTGTGTCGTTTCAGCTTGTTAACTTTCACTCCTGGCGAAAGTTGATTTGGGGCGTTCTTCTGGGTTTGAGTGTCTCATCTCCTGCATGGTACCTCTTGTAGTACAAGTCGTACACTTGGTGCAATGCATGTACAGTACTCGCGGATGCAAACGAGACATCAGTTTGAATATAACGACTTGTGTGTGTGCAATTGGTCGAAATAACCACGTCATGCCGTGGTGAATCTGGTCTCTGAAGATA